>JBAMHW010000004.1:26881488-26934528 GCA_037177495.1 Rhadinocentrus ornatus
AATTTAATTTAATTTAATTTAATTTAATTTAATTTAATTTAATTTAATTTAATTTAATTTAATTTAATTTATTTAATCTCAAAATTATGAATGCCTAGCCTTTGCCAAGTCTTACCTTGCCTGTGGGATAAGGTGATTATATTGTGAATGGGACTCAAATGAATGATTTTTGAGAGTTCCATCTAAGTTGAAACCATGTTTTGAGGGTATTTCTGACTATTGGATGTTAGTGAAGTGTTTTCTTTTTTTAAATAATTTTTTTAAGAAAACTAGTAAAGGTCGGGATGATACTGACAAGAGTTTTAGAGGGAAAAGCTGCTTTTCTAATGCAGACATACTTTACATGCCTGTCAGATCTGCTTGCACAAGTGAGACTACATTTCCTATTCTATCTGTATGAAGAGTGTAGTTAATGATGTGTAGAGGAAGAGTGTGAACGGAGTTAGAAATTCATGCAAATTACTTTCCTCTCAAATCCCAAACTGTTTTGATCTGTTTTGCAAGATGCCCTGTGCAGCACCCTTTCCTTATTGTCATTTTGTGTCAGTGTTTTCTTTTACTCTTCATTTTCACTCTGCCGCCGCTTTGTTTCTACCTGGTGTGTTGTTTTTCTCTGACTCAGGTAAATGGAGTGAATTCTGGGGGCTTGAGACACTCAGAGGTGGTGGCACTCATCAGAGCTGGTGGAGAGGAAGTCCACCTTCTAGTGGTGGATCAAGAGACAGACGAGCTTTTCCAAAGACTGGGAATCGTACCAACAAGCAGCCATATCAAAGGTCAAATAGCACACATGGCCTAATACACAGTTCTCTACGCTCCAGAGGAAATGCTTAACTCTGTTCTTGCTTACTCTCTCACAGAGGTCTACGTGGATGACATGCCTATTGAAAGCGCGCCACCTACACCGTCTCCGACCACTAAACTTCCCACAACAGCGCCAATCATAAATGTCACTTTAACAGACTCACCAATAAAAAATGTGTCTCCAAAATCCCGGGCCAATGGGAGCTCAGTATCCCAGTCCTCCAGAAGTTCCACAACCCAATCAGAGATCAGCAGCTCAGAAATGAGCTTCCAGGTGGGAGTAGACATTGGAGGCAAAATAAATGTCAGATAATGAACAGTGAGTTAATGAAAAGGGGAGTATTGTACATATGAAATATGTCTGTTTGCATGTATTAAAGGTTCCTGAAGAGGATGACAGGCGTATTTCAGATCCTTTTGTGAACAGTGGCCTGCGCCTCAGTCCCACAGCTGCTGAGGCAAAACAAAAGGCCCTTGCCTCCCGGAATAAGAAGAGAGCCCCCCCTATGGACTGGAGCAAGAAACAAGAACTCTTCAGCAACTTCTGACCCAAGATGTTGGAAAAAAAAGAAACAGAGCTACAAACATGGCACAAAGTGAGGAATAATAAATACTTTTTTTTTGTATCTGCTTTAAGTACCTTACCTTTCATCTTACAGAAACATTGAAGAAGTGAAAAGAAAGAAGAGGGAGAGAAATGGTTGAAAGAACATCTGTGCAACAATGACTAACACACCATTTAGTGAGAGATTTTGTCTGGTTGAAGCTGGAACAGACATTCTTCTTGGCTTCATTTTTAGTTTCATTAAATCTAGACAGCGTCTTCCTAATCAACAAATTGCAGATGCATGCCACTTTAGATGGTAAACAAATGAAAAGTCTAATTTATTGCCTAAAAATTACATCCATTTTCCATCATTAACTCCATCAGCAACTGCCTGCACTGCAAAGATACTCAACAAATGGACATTAAAGAGAGAAACACGTGTCAGTTGTGATAGAGATGCATTCAGTGGATACTGTCTGCTGAGTTCATAGATATTCTTCCAGATCATTAGCTGCTACGTTTATTTTCTTCTAATTATAAAATGACTGTGTTGGTAGATTTCTAATAAAGTTACAACATGTTGAATGTTACTGCTACCGGCTGCAGGCTGTGGCTCTTTATGAAGCCTGTGATCATGTTACAGAAAGTGTTGTGGACCAATAGGACGGAGCTACAAAAGGAGGGGAGGTTTTGTTTTTGTTTTTTTGCCTTGTCTTAGCCTTTGCCTAACCCAGGTTTAAATTCTTGTAATTTCCAAGTAACTTTTGTCTGTAAACTCCTGCATCCATATGTTTTTGCAGCAAACAGGCTTTTCTGCAAATAATATCTGTAGATGTAATTCTTCAGAAATAACTGTTTTATCTTATTTGCAGGTGGGTCATCTTCATGCTTACGTTTTACATTTATTTTTTTACTTTCTCCCCCTCAAATTATGCACTATTAAATTTTACATGTAAATACAGAGAAAACAGATGAGATTAAATTATAAAATAACTAACATTTCATCACCTTGATGCTTGTCTGAAATGCTTCAGATTGATTTCTGGAAAATATTTTAAAGACAAGATGGACTAAAGCTGTTCTTGAGTAATTTTCTCAACACTGATTGGTTTAAATATCTCATGAACATATTTACAATTCTATAAAAATAAAATAAATACAAAAAAAACTAGGAAAAATAAACAACAAAAAAGACTGGATAAAAATGCAATTGAATATCATATAAATTAATAACATTAAACAAATAAAGAAAAATAATGAATAGATCATATAAAAATAAATTTAACACAAATAAATTTGTAAAATAAAAATAAATAAAATAAACAAACACCAGAAGTGGTTTGTCATAAGTTTGCGACAACAAGGGGTTAAAATGCAGGAATTATCTCAGTAGTTGATACATTTATAAAAAGCAAACTTTAAATAAGAACACAGAAAAGGCACCACAGATTAACTTCTTTCGTTTACCAGCTCAAACACAAACACTTCTTTACAAAAATAATATTTCCTTTTAAAACAGCATCTGCTAACAGTGACAGTCACAAATGATTACTGAGACTTTAAACTGCTGGTTAAATTTTCAATAGAGCTCAGCAGAGGTACTTTCCTGAACAAGCCCTTCCCCAGCTCCACCTCAGCCTTCAGGGGGAACAACTAATATCAAGACACAAACAAAATGATGATCTACTCTGTAACAGAAGCCTGTGTAGCAACTATAGCTCTAAAACCTGCTGCGGGTTATTTTTCTTTATACATAGCTTTACTCTCCCCATATCAAAAAGAACACCTGCCTGTCAACATCTGTATTGTTATTACTCTGCATTTGATACAAAGATTGGGATAAAGCTCCCAGCTTTAAGAGATGACATCAAGTTATGCATACTTCTCTCTGCAAAAAGAGCAAATATGCACAGGCTTTTCCTTTTTTGACGTCCCAATAGATTCGCTGGTAAAAAAAGGGTCAAATTTCTTGTAAGAAATTACTGAAGGGCAAAGATGACTGCATTGTATAATCAAGTTTATACTCCATTCAGTCCAACAATCACAAATGGAATTTCTTTTAAATAAGTTTTAGATTTTCTCCAGCAGTTTAAAGTCTCAATAACTATTTGTGATTGCCAGCATGTTGTTAGCTGGTGGTTTAACCACTCTGCCTTTGCTATGTTCTTACTTACTTAGTTCTGTTTTTCCTTTTTCTTTCCCCTCCAGTGAGGGAGCTTATATGACCTATGCCAGAGATGTCCAGTTCTGGTTTTCAAAGCTCGCTGTCCTGCAGGTTTTAGAAATGTTTTGCATCAACACATCTGACTCAGATTAATTAACAGCCATGGGAAGATCTCGACAACAAGCTGATGAGGAAATCCATTTTATTTTAATCGAGCGAGTTGGATCAGGGAAACATCTACAACCAGCAGGACTCCAGTACTAAAGGACCAGTATTGAACATCCCAGGCCTATGCAAAGAGCTGGCTCTGGACCTGCAGCTTTTTAACACCATTAAAGTGGATAAAATTTGCTCTGAAGAGTTAAATATTTGTAAGATATGTACTTAATAAGAGATTGGAGACAATTGTAGCAGAGTAAATGTAAAGATTATAGTTACTGCGGTTATATTTTCCATAAAAATATTAATGTTGTATAAAAAGTAAATAAAAGCAGAATTTTTCTAAATGGATTTTAACCTTTATATCTGATTCCAATTTATTTTTTTTATAGTTGTTAAAGAAATATGTTTTCTCTTTCTCTCTTGGTAGTAATACTTGAGCTGCTCAGCAGTTGGGGACTTCCTGTAATATTTCATAATGTGATGTGCAGGTGGACTCTTTAAATATGGCACCATGTTTTTATAGGAACAGAATGTGGTTTGGTTTCGTCCTCATGACCAAAAATGGTCAGGACAAAAAAAAATTCTCTTTAAAAAAGAAAAGAACAAAAACGATAAAAATTGGTGTAAAAATTATCAGAACTACAGTTCTGTTTCGTATAGATAATATATAATAAAATGCATAATTTGATTGATTCAATATTTGAAATGCCTGTATATGAGTTATTAAGCATAGCTATTTTTCACTCTCTAAAATTTGGTGGTGAAAAAACAGTAAGGCTCCGATCATCTTATCATCTGATAAAAGACGAGACTGGAAAGTATTACCATCATTCTTAAGCATGCATGACATGATTTATTTCAAGAATCCACAATCCAGCTGGATTTTTCATCCATTTTTACACACATGAACTATAAAGTATATAATAGACTCAAAAGCATTTTTTTTTTCCAAAGCTACCTCCAAAGAAAGGGAACGTGACTGGTGAAAGTAAGGTACCAAAGTCTTTGTTCAATTATTTGTGCACTGATAAGCCATGACATTATGACCACCAGCCTCACATTGAGTATCGGTTTTCCTCACGTCACCCTGACCAGTCAGGGCGTCGACAAATGACATCTGAGTGTGTCCTCAAGTGCTGGGGACCAGGAACGTTAGGAAGCAGATCCTTTGGGGCCCTAAGGGGTTGTGGTCTTTGTTTATTAAGCTTGTTTCCCATTAGATCGGTATGTATGAAGCTTAGCGGCCAAACAAAAGCACTGGTACCCATTTCACCTGTTAGTGGTTTTAATGTCATGACTGATCTGTGTATTTCTGAGTCAAAATCTAATGCAACATCATAATCTATATTCCATAAACAGAATTTTTAAAGAAAACACTCCTCTCCTTTTTTAAAAGCTTCTTTTTACTTAGACTTCTTACTCATGACTGTCACTGAAGCAGACAACTACAGTATCTTCTAAAGAACATGCACTGATCTTTCCGATACACAATAATAAACTCCTTGTTGAACTAGAAAACATCACAATTAAAAATAGAGAGAAAAAAATTTAAATGAACCACAATTTTTTCCAATAAATTTGAGACTGTAGAAAAAGAACTAGAATAGGATTGTCTCCTGTTTGAAGTGACTAATGATGGGTTTGATTATCTCCATGGTCACAGTCTAGGTCAAATCCATTGCTAAAATTGTCTGTGTCGACACGTCTACATGCTGCACAACAATGGTAGATCTGACATAATAAAAAAAACAGAATTCCCTGTATTAAATTTTGCTGGCAAAATCTGAACCGTGATTAATCACTACAGCCCTGCTGCTCCTGTAACTTCCACATCAGCGTGATGTAGATGTTGATTATATTATTGAAAACGGCAGCTTTGCCTCTACTTATTGTCCCTCTTAAATTTCAGTGGCTATTGCTCTTTGGCGGTGTCCTAGCTCTTTATTTTTTAAAATGTACTGTGCTCTCTTCTTGTGAAGTGAGGTGGTGCGTTGATGTGTAAAGGGCAATCATGTTACTCAGTAAAATACACATTAAACATACACAACTGCACACCAACAAACACACCCACGTTAAAGCATGCGCACAACATAGGCTGGAGCAAGCTACATCCCTTCAAAAAAAAAAAAAGAAAAAGAAAAAAAAAAGATTTGCACCCCTACCTCATTAAAAAACCCATGCTCATTTGCAAAAAAAATGTACTCGTGCACACCTACTCATGCAGGATCCCACACACACACACTCGCTCTCTCACACACACACACACTTCAGCAATATGGCAAGGTTAGTCATTGTAAAAGTGCGGATTAGTCGCAGTTTCACAAAGTTGTTTTTATTTGCCATTTAGTATTGGGATATTTTTGCCAGTCAAAGACACTTGATTTCACAGTGCAACACAGTATGACAAACACTGACATTAGGGTCAACACATATCATATGGGTGAGGTTAAAAAAAAAGTATCGTACAAAAAAGAATAAAATAAAAAGTGCAAAAACAACTTAACAGTCACTGAATATAGCATTAATTCAAATTTATGTTAAGTGTGAATTTAAGTCCACTATAGAAACAAAAATCATCAGTAGCAGCAAAAAAAAAAGAACAATTATAAAACCATAAAGATCACAATGACACTGCCAATCACTGTTTTACTAAAGATATCAATATGGCATCAAAATGGATATCAGTATGAAGGTAGACAAACATGTACACACTCACTCTCATGCACACACATATACACACACTTGGTCACAGTTAACAGGTGCCAAGGACATTGCGGTGGAAGTATTTTTTTTTGTTGTTTTTTTTTCTTCTAAGTTTGGTACCATATCAAAACAATACATTTCACACACTGTTAACACAGAATGCCAAAGTAAGGATTTACAAACTGCACGTGCACATTCACACAAACACAGACCCTCGAAGATGAAACTAAAGGATGCGATTTTTTTTTTCTTTGTATCCTCCCACTCTGGTGAGAAAACAGATGTGTTAGCCCTAATCCTCCCTTCCTAAGAGGAATGATTTCTGTGAAGCCACAAGGAAAGACCCTTACTCTTCAGTTTGATCAGGTAGAAAAAATGTGACAGCAAGATGTTTGATAGATGGGTAGCTCTGAGAAGCAGCACTCTGGTCAAAAAATGTAAGTAGGAAACATAGATGAGGATAGCAAAACTATCTAACAGTTAAGTAGAGTTCAGCGAGTACGGATGAAGTATTGATATTGAATCCTATTCCCCAGAAATTAAAGTTAAAACCCAGAAGATGGAGTTAAACACCTGCCTGTCCCTAACTACATGTAGTAGGTCTCAAAAAGTCCAAATCATAGTGCCACCCGCTGTCTGTTCCATGTACTGCATGTACAGGATGTGCAAGTTTATGTGAGTCTGTGTATGTTGGTCTGTCTGTCAGTCAAACTATCTTTATACTCTCACATTTACGAATCCCATTAAAATCTCAGCTGTCCCTGTCTTCAACGCCAAGTAACAGACCTTTCTGTGGCGTTTTTCCCTGCCTTGTTAGTGATTTCCCTCCCTCTCTTTCCCTGAACTTTCTTCTGTGCCGCTTTCTTCTTTATTTCCAACTTGTCCATCTCTCTGTGTCCTCCTCTCTATCTGTCCCTACCAGTTAGTTTTACTGTGTCGGGTCCCTGCCTAGTTAATCTAGAGGTGTTCCCCCTGTCCCTCCCTCCCACCCGCCCACCCTCCCTCTATGGACAAACACATAGGGCGTGGGGGCCGTCCATCAGGGGGAGCTGCCAAAAGCGTCCCTCTCCCTCCCCCCAGATCAGGGCAGTGCAATACACAGATGGATGAGTTTCCCATTCACCCTCCTCCTGCTGGCTCACCTGAGGGGACAGAAAAACAGAGAGGAAGCAAAGATGTTACTGCCGACCTACGGAAGTTTGCAACTCTTTTCTGACTTTAAATCAGTGCTGATGTGGAATTACCTCTTGGGTGGTTGTAGAGAACTTAAACGCCATAGCAGGCTGCCAGTCTCTCCTTCAGCAGTGGAGGGAACTGCTCTGAAAACTGCTGCCAGTTCTCCTCCCCGACCTGCTCCTTGAAACCATGCAGGATCTTTGGAAAATGAAAAACAAAAAGGGACATGTTCAGCATCTTAAACAGGGAGACGTTAGAGAAACATTTGTTTTACACTCATATGCACACACACATACTTATACAGTCAGTGTTAATCACCAACAGCTACTTCAAAGGTAAATTTTTTTGTATACTTGTTGATGGTGTAATTGTTTTTTTTTTCCAAGTTTGGTGTCTTATAGGTGCTCCTGATCATTGTCTGCTTTGTTTTCTTACAGATGCTGCAAGGGGTTTTCTGCGAAGTTTCTTTACAGGTGTAGAGGCTAGTTGTCTGGTTTTACTGCTTTGGTTTTGGTTATATAGTTGTTCCTGTTGTTTTCCCCTCTACAACTTTAAAAACTTAAATATTGTGGAAAACAATTTATTTCAGTAATTCAACTTTAAATGGAAAACTAATGAATTGTATAGACTAATATCCAAAGTGAGATATTTCAAGCATTTAATTATTATATTTTGATGATTATGGCTATAGCTTCTGAAAATCCAAAAATCTATATATGGGAAAATTATTTTATTTTTACATGAAATCAATTTTTTTAAAAAGGATACTAAATACAGAAATGTTGACCATCTGAAGAGTATAGTCATGCATATAAACTCAGTACTTGGTTTGAGCCTCATTTGTTTAAATTACTGCCTCAATGCGGCGTGGCATGGATGTTATCAGCCTGTGGCCCTGCTGGGGTGTAGTGCAAGACCAGGATGCTTTAACAGCATCCTTCAACTCTTCTGCATTGCTCAGTCTCATGTGTCTCATCTTTCTCTTGGAAATGCTCTATAGATTTTCTATGGGGTTCAGGTCAGAAGAGTTTGCTGGCCAATCAAGCACAATAATCCCTTGCTTATTGAACCAGGTTCTGGTTCTTTTGGCAGTGTGGGCAGGTGCCAAGTCCTGCTAGAAAATGAAGTCAGCATCTCCAAAAATCTTTTCTTCTTAAGGAAGCATGAAGTACTCTAAAATCGTAGTAGTGTGTGACCACGAAAGAGCTCAACAAATGAAGATGGAGCCTCTGCATTAAGGCTTTTAAAGGTAAACAAAAACAATACTTAATAATTAATTCTGAGTGTATAATAAAGCAGATCCTGGTGGGGTTTTTTTTCTCTCTAGTCTGCACTGGATCACAAACAGGAAAGTATTTAAGCTGAGCATTTAGCATTTTTCAATCTTCACATTTGATAGGCTCCTGAAGGGGGAGTGTGCTCACTGTGCAGAAAACAAACCAAAGCAGCACAGAAAGAGGAGACATCCGATCATGATTGTGTTGTTATTTAAGTTAGCCTAGCTGAGAAAGAGCCAGCTCTGACCCACTACGTAAACTAGACCCCCACCTTGTAGAACATATCTCTCAGATCATCTTTAGGATTCACCCAGGAGGCCACGGCATCACAGAAAAAGATGAAGTCCTATAAAAACACAGAGGACAACAAGAATAGCTAAACATCTCATGATAAAGCTTTAAAACATCTGGAGTTTTGCTTTACAGCCAAAAGTGATGAAGGCAAAGCTGCAGTGTGCAATGTCTCACCTGCACCACACCTCCAGGATTCACACCGATCATAATGCAAATCCCACGGAAGGCTGAGTCTTTCTCCTCGTTGTCTCGGATGTTACGCAGAGAAGTACACCTGCAGTGTGCAAAAACACTTAAAAACTTAATACTACAACAACTATGAGTTCAGTTCTCTGATATTAAGTCAACATTAAAATAAATGATCTGACAGCCTTAGGATGACTACTATTACTGTGCAGGAGGATATTGCACCAAGCTTGAGGAAACCCACAGGGTACAGTGTTTGATCCTCACAACTTTATATTATTCTAAGTTTTCTCAAATATAACAAAAACTTACCAAAGTCTGGCTTTGTATGTTGCATTTCAATTAAATGGCTTGCTTCTTTTTGGTTTTACATGAACAGTAGAAGCACAAACCCAATACTATCTGATACTTTTTGGTACTACAACAGAGTTTCAAACAAGCCGAGCCAATAGAATATAATGACATGGAAACACTACAGTAAGCTGATTGGTCAGACAAACTCACTGCAGCAGAGTATACTTACCAACACATTTTCTTGTTCTGGATGGCAATTTACCACATAAATTGCACAGATAGCCAATTGTTTCCATTTCTAATGAATACATAAGCTTGCTTATTAACTGTGAGGATGTATTTACAGAACAATTCTGTTTCATTGCAGACTAAAGCTGAGCCTAAGTCTGAGGATCACTCCCTAGATATTAAACCCTTTTTAAAGTAAAGGTTTGTTGCAAACTCCTTCTGTGAGTTGCTTTACATAAAAGAGTCTACAAAACCAACACAATGAAAAACACAAAAAGCAAAGTTGTGTCTCTTTGTTGCCACTGCTTCACAACCACTGACTCTCCATAAAAGAGTAATGGTTGTGGTTATTTTTTTTCAAGGGAAATGTTTTTAATCATGTGATGAATATATCAAATTTTAACAGTTCAATAGGAAAATAGGAGTCTGTTTATGTTTTAACAATACAATGAAGTTGATCAGTGAAGACACTGCAAATAATTTCTATTGTTGTGTGTATGTTAAATGAAGGTTTAATTGAATTAACATATTAATGACAGAAGATTTCTGTAAATGGGGTTTGCTAACGGGAATTAAATGATACTCACCAGGGTCGGATGAACTGTGGCAGCATAGGAGCAACCTCCTGAGGACACACATAGCCCAGTCTGCCAATGGTGATGGCTTGAATGGGATAAAAAATTTGTCAGACCTGCCGTTGCTTAATTATATGTGCATCATGATTTGTTATTATGAAATACAACAAACAGCTAGCACAACTATCACAGTTATGTAACCATAAATTTTGGTTACTCTATTAAAAAAAACAACAACCCTATAACATATAAGTGCATTCACATACCGGTGTTCTCCAACAGGGTTTTAGGTGTGTTGGGTCGGTTAATGATCTCAACCAGCTGGGATAAAACCATAGCAATGTACGGCTGCATTTCAACTCCTGACAAAGCAAATAGACAGAATTGAGACACACCACAACTGATGTTCAAACATGTGGTTAAGCAGATAAAAGTCCCCAACTGACCCATCTGCATGCAGATCTCTCCTATGGCCCAGGTGGCGTTGTTGCAGACAGAGATGAATTCTGGGTTTAGGTTTGTTCCAAGGATGGGCATGAATTCAGCTGAAGGACAGGGTAAAAAATAGGAATGATATCATCTTTATAACAGTGTGCAGTATTGATGGTAAGATGCAGCATCATTGATGTATCAGCAGAAATTATTAGAATGCGACTGGCCAGATTAAGAAAGTGTGCCTTAGATATTTTTCTGCTAAACTTGAGACAGCTTTGAACATTTTGTGCCGGGAAAACAGATTTATTATATGTAACCGAGTGATTTCGTGGAGTGCTAAGCTTTATCTGACCCCAGTTAAACCTCCACAAAGAGAAGGATAAGTAAAAAGGACAGAAAAGTGGGATCTATTTTAAGTGTGAAATGTGACCGTTGGAAAACTTTGGCTGCTGCTGAAATGCAACAGCCACACAAAACAAAACAAATGCAGCTAAATCAAAAACTTATGGTTGAGCTTTTCATACAGCTGAGAAATTTTGCATCTCAGTGGAGAAAGAAGTAGCCAGTTTGATCTGTACTAAATTATATCCCTGAGTCCTACAGCTAGTTCCGTCTTAACTACCAAAGCACAATCTCCAGCAGAATCATGTAGCTTATATCAAAAACAAAGTCCAAAGAAAATGTAGCATTTAATCTGTGTAACTCTAGAGGATGAAAAATTAATAAATAAATATTAGCTTCAACATGGATGTTAAGTCAACGCTGCAGTGGAAAAAGTAGTAGTAGTAAGTAGTGATCCTCTCATTTTCTTCTGTTGAACATTTCATCACCAGTCCTGTTTGTAAACACTAGGCAATGTGCAGCACAAAGCAGCATTTACAAGCTGGGGTCATTAACAGTGTTTGCAGCTACATCCATAAACACTGTCAGCGGGTGTTTAAGAATCTTCCTCGCAACTGAATGAAGCATCGTTCATAAATAACATTTAGAAACACTGTTAGCAATAAAAACTGCATTTACAAACATCCAACTGTTGTTAAAAACAGCTAGCTTTATAAACTAGACTTATATCCAAACATCAATTTGCAGTGAAAACATGATAGACTAAAGGAAAGTTCAAGCATGAGCCGTCGCAAGTGGCTCAGTGACGGGTCTCTATGGAAAATAAGCCAGTTCTTAGTGAGTTTTTAAGTTAAACAAGCTCTGAATTCCATGTGTTTTTGTTTCTGTGCAGTCGGACCATTTTGGAAATATTAGGTAAAAACGGGAGAGACTTTTTAATCAAATACAGCTAAATCTGCACATAGTTTAAAAAAACCAAAGTGATAATTACCAATGCATGGTTTGACATGAGGGAAGCAAGCCTTGGTCAAATCCCCCAACAGAGCAAATGAACTCTGCCTTACCTCTGGCATTGTATCCTGGGAGAAAACACAAAAAAAAGTGAACGCACAGACATGAATGGGAACATCTGAGGCCATTCTAGACTTAAAAAATGTTTTTAAAAAAAGAAGAAAAACTACTGTTTTTTGTCAGACACACTCTTAGTGATTAAATTACAACAAAGGCTACTAAATGTTACTAACAAAGCATATTTCATGTGGCTACTTGTGTTAGGCTGTTAAACTAGCTGTCTTGTTTAACAGTTCCACACAACAATTTAGTTAATAAAACGTATATCATGTTTTCTTCCTACACTCAGGAAAAAAACAACACCAAAAACCCGCAACTGATGATATTTGCAAGAGACTTAACAGAAAAACCAGCTCAGTCACAGGCAGATTTAGCAATTCTGCTGCTTTTCTCTAGCGGTGCAGCCGTCTTTATCCCAGCTTTGTTTGCTCTAGAGGCAGTTTACCGCCATGCTGGGAGCCTCACACACTGATTGGCTGAGTGCACCACGTGGGGAGGCTTACCTGATGGGTAATTGGTCCGCTTGTTTCCGGACCGCTACCATAAAGACAGTTAAATTGAAAGCACCCAAACAGATTTTATATTTTAACTCCAGGTCCATATGGGACAGGTTCTGGGTAAGGATCCGGACCACGGCCCACTTGTTAGTGACCTCTGATTTAGTGCATACTGACTGTAAATCCCTCATAAATGTGCATGTAATTTGAACCCAATGCAAAAATTAATCAGTAAAGGTAAAAATGTCTATTATAAAGGGAAAATAACCATACGATGTAAAAAGTGAAAACTGTGTAGTGCAGGGAAAATGTCAGAAAACCAGTAGATGGTCTTTGTTTTGATCATTTTCTCTTGTGACCCTTCCTCACCTGCATGCACTGAAAAAGCAGGGTCATGATGTTACTGCGGGCCACGAGCGTGTCCACATGACCCCCAAGACCCTCTGCCAATCCGCTTAGAAGATCCAGTGCTACAATCATGAAGTCCTTGTCAGGTGCTTCATACTGGTCTGGCTGCTGGCTGTACATCTGAGACACACAAACACATTAGGTGTTATTTATGTGGCAGTAATTTTGTAAACTGGATGTGCAAAGACTACTTGGTAGTAGGACTAGTTTACCATGGCTTGAGCCAGAGTCTTCTGGACCAGGGTGACACAGCGCTGGTAGACAGGCTCGCAGTAGGGGAGGAAGCCGCTCTGCAGCGCCGTGGCAACAGACGACAGACATTCGAGCAAAGGGAAAAGGTCTTTATCCTCATCCTTCAGCTCATTCCATTTTGCGATCAGTGGAGGCATCAGCTTCTGAATGTACTCCTGAAAAAACAAATGGGAGAGTTTGAGAAATGAATATAAAGCACACAAAAATAAGGGCCGTGCATCATGTGTGGCTTTGTGTACAAGAGATTTTTTTTTCCAACTCACAGGCTGGTTGAGATGGTGTCCCACAGAGTCTGCCAGCGTTCCTATGGCATCGTAGAGAATGAGCAGATTCTTGTGTTGATACTTCCCAAAAGCAAAAACCAGCGTGTCCAGAATGAAGCTCAGATAGGGCACCAGCTCTGTACACGCCTCCTCCTCCAAGGTGGCAAACGCACTGTTCAAAAAAAAAAAAAAAAAAAGGAAAGATAAGATGAGTTGAAGTGGAAATGTGAGCAGGAAGTGAGAGAAAACAGGAAAGAGAAGTGTACCTGCATGCCGCCTCCTGCACTCTTTTGTTGCCATCCAGGATGCGTTTGAGCAGCTCCGTCATGAGGGGCTTGAGGTGAGCATCAGGGGGCTGGCTGACCACCCAGTGGGCGTAGCGGCTGAGGGTCCAGCAAGCGATGGAGCGAACCAAGGCCTTCTTGTCGCATAAGCACTGGATGAGATGGGGGATGAGCTCAGGCAAGTATGGTACCATACCCTGCATACAGCCTGAAACAATCCCAGAAATTTAGATCATCCCTGTGACTGAGGTTGTGTTTAAACTTGTATCTCGCTTAAAAATGTTGTTTTTGTCTGTGTTTGATCTCACCCTCTGCGATAGCCCCGAGCACTAAGATGCCAGACTCCTTGATAACCCAATCAGGATGGAAAAGCAGGCCTTTAAGCAGGGGCAGAAGATGGGGGAGCAGCTCTTCACGGAACACATTAGCGAGAACGTCTAGAGCTGCAGCCGAACACTTTCCTGCAAGGTGGAAACCGCAGAAAGATTAAATTACATTGAAACCATGACAGTATTTCCTGGAAAAAGTGGCACAACACAGTAGAGAGGAAAAAAATCAGTGCAGACTAAAGATAAACGTAAATGAAAAAAAAGAGAAAGCTTATTTGAGATTGTTTCTTTAAATTAACCATGTTAAGCAGGTTTTTAACTTACGTAGATTCCAGTCGGACAACGTGTCATCATCATCATCCTCATCTTCGTCTATGTCCTCCCCCTCCTCTCCTTCCCCTCCCTCGTGCTGCAGAGTGACAGTGCGAGACTTGTGGAAGCGAGGCTTGATGTCTTGCTCGCTGTCGGGAATTGTCTCATCCTCTTCAACATCCCCCTGGAGCACAATACGGAGATGAAGATTAATGCTGAGTGGACACGGGAAAGGTTTGTGTAGAAAGCTGCCAATTTGTTGGGAGACTGGTTACCTTTAGAAGAATAATGTCAATCTCTGAGTATTTCATCCCATTAACCAAGATAGGAATCAGTCTGGGGGAAAAAAAAAAAAAAGTATGTGCCATGAAACTAGGAAATCAAAATGATCTTGCTGTTAATCCAGTCCAACATGTCGGTATTTAAATACTTACTGAACCAAGTGGCCAGATAGGGCCTCTTTACAGATGGGTTGTTCAGCCAAAGTTAGCCAGAACTCACAGGCCTCCAGAGCCACATTCTCATCTGGGTCCTGGGTGCGCTGCAGCATGTACTAAAGGAAAACAACAGGTGATCGTGAGGAGGACGAGGAGGTCTACGTTACCGCTGGTGTGTTAAACTGAATCAAAACCTCACCTGGATGATGCTGTGCATGTGTGGGATGAGGCGATCGATGCGCACTTCCAGGAGCATGACCAGAGCCCTGCACACATTCTTACGAACTTCACTATCCTCATCACCAGCTAGTGCAAACAGACTCTGGAAAGAGAAAATTAGAATTAAAGCTAAGAGAATGGAAATTAGTAAAATAAGAACACAATAAAGCAACAAACATGAAGGAAACAAAAAAAATGGATTAAAGAACAAAAAAAAAACTTATTCTGAGACTAGTTTATAAAATTTTACAACCAGTCTGTACAGAAAAAATAAAAGTGAGGGTCATCCTACTTTTAAGGATTAGAAACTGTTCAAATGATGTTGTGCAGCTAATGAGTGCTTGTGGTGTGTTTACAATGAATACTAAAGTTAAGAAAACAGGCTGAGGCAGATAATTAAATCGAAAACCCAATCTGAGAATGCCGTCAACCTCATCCCAAAGCAATTGTTTAAAGGCAATTCACACTTTCTGCATCTGCTAGAACGAGAGGCTTTATTTGATGCATGACCTCTTCTGCCATTTGTACCAATTCATGAGGGTTGTGCAGTCCAAATATTTGTAACCATAGAGACTGGCCACACAGACTCTGCATGTGAATAGACCAATCTCCACTCAGAAAATAAGAAAAACACACCCAACAAATAAGACAAAGAATAAAAGAACAATATAGACGTTTGACTGAGAGATAAACGCAGCCATCAGGGCCAGCTTCTTTTGCCAAAGATTCCTTTCTCATCGAGACTTCACTACAGTAACAGACTTTATTTAGGCGTAAATCAGTCTCTGCCATCTCACCCAGAGATTGTTAAAAAAGGATGGACGTACTGACATTTCGATTTCGGATTTTATACTTTATTTAAATATTGAGATACAACTGTGCGAATGCAAAATGTGCCATCTGTTTTCACTTCTCTGGTCTTCTTCACTTCTCGGTCTTGCAGGTTTTAGACGTTTCCCTTCTCTAACACACTTAATTTAAATTAAATGGAGCATACCAAGTTCTGCTCAGTGACTCATTGAATCAGGTGTGTTGTAACAGCAACGTCCGCAGCACCTAGCATCCAAACATAAAAGCCTGCTCCCATTTATTGATGTTACTACTCTGCACAGAACTGAAATCAACTCAATACAGACTCAAGTGAGTCAAGTCTAACTGATGCACATCAAACCTGCTTCAGTTGCCAGGGTATGATTTGATGTTTCAAAAACCTGTAAAAACTCTTACCAATCAGGCAGCATAAGTACAATGTCAGTGTTTAATCAATCACCTGCTGTGGTGACTTCAATGAATAAAACATGGAGTCTGTGCAATGTGATGTTAAAACTGTGCTTGCCTTCTTGAAGCTTACTAAGCCTAAGAGCAAATTTAAAAAAAAAAAAAAAATGTAAATTTTTTTGGTAGAGGTCCACTGCATCCATTATAAAACACTGTGTGCAATCCAGCTAAATAATAATTCCAGCTGTCCAACTCCTGAGATAACTTAAACATAGTCTGATTTCCTATTCCAAGTGAGAATCAATGCAGTTATGACACTATTGTGAATTATGTAAGTGGATGTTTCACTACTCACCTCAATAAAGGTGTCAATGTTATCCATTAAAGCCTGAGCTCGTCCAATGATAAACTGGTTCACACATGCAATTGCATGTGACCTGAGAAAACCGCAGCAGATAATTTTAAGATTTAAAATCAATGCTGAAAATGACTGATTCAGACAGCAGACTTGAGTATTTTCCCTAACCTGATTTTGGGGCTGCAGTGTTTGAAAAACTGGAGGAATTTAGGGATCATTATGTTGAGAGGTCTGTTAAGAGCATCGCTATCTAGCAGCTCTGATGAATCCTCACAGATCTTCTGCAAGGCTCCAAAAGAGCCCTAAAGGTGAGAGAAAATTAGAGATAAAGAGTGTTAAAACATAAAGGAACCTATATAGGTTTTGCTGCATGCGGTCAAATTTACGAGTCTTACCTCACAGGTGTTATAGTCCTCTGAGTTGAGTAGATTACAGAGCTGAGGCAACAGCTCTGGCCATGTCTGCAGCTCTCCTTTAGAGGCTATAGTTGTGATCAGAATGCCTTTATGACAGAATAAAAATGTAACACAAAAAAATTAGCCCTTAAAACTCTGAAGTAACTGACTACATTATTTGCAACTGTAAGCTGTAATTCAAACATCTTCAAAATACAGCGTTTGCACCTACCTGCAAAAATTCAGGCTCTTATATGATATTCTGACTCATACCGAGAATAAAATGTAGCTTACTCTAGCTTTCTCCCTCTCCATCTTCCCTCTTTTATTCAAACACCCACCAATTGTAGCTCTGATAAGCGGTGAAGGGTCTCCGATGTTGTTGAGGCATTCTCGTTTGATGAAGTCAGCCACATTAGGAGGGAAGTTCTGGTAGTGAGCTTTTACATTGTTCTTCAAAATCAGACCACTCAGAGAGCGGGTGGGCTCGTCTTTACAGGGAAGGTAGCAGAAACAGAGCATGAAAAGACATTTTAAAATTTAGGAAGGTGGTTACATACATCTATTATCTTGTTTTTAAAATACACAAACATACCCTCAGATTTGAGACTTGTGAGGACAAAGATAAGATAGTTGTTAAAATCTGGAAACTGATTAAGTTGCTCCAGTTTCTGTAAAATCTGTTAAGGAGCTCATACAGTTGTATAAACAAATACTCACGCACCTATCTTTGAGATGAGTTTGGTTTCTGTTTTGTACTTGGGCAGTGCATATTAATGCATATCACCATCACTTTAGTACGCTGCATACAGTAAGGTAGCACAGGCAGTTGCTTTTTGCTACCATCCAAGCTCTAGTGCAGGAAGAAATATCTCACTTATATTTCACACCTTTTCCTCCTATCTGGTCTGTTAAACAAGCACACAGTCAGACATAAGGATACTTCCTGTACAGCTCTCTGAGTTGCTGTGTCTGGGGACTGGGAATCCTTCAGGAGCTGAAGCACTTGCTGCAGACCCTGTTCGTCTGGCTGCCACTCCATCCTACGACATAACACATTTTTTTTTAGCTGTTTGAAAGGCATCCACCGTACACATTAGTGCTCACAGCCACATCTGTCACCTCAAAACAAGTACAGAGCTGCCGATATACCAAGCAAAACAGTAACTTCGGTAATTCTGTAAACAATACCACTTGTTCTTTAAGACCTGATTAAAACAAAAATACTGGTTTTCTGTAAATGTTTGTGTACGGCGCAGCAAGAGATATGTGGAGGCACGACTGCTTATGGTCTTTTTCCGATCATTGTTATGAATCCCAGAAGTACTACACGTACGCAGTAGCCCTTAACTACGCTACAAATTAATTAATGAGTTGTCGACGAGTAGCGACTATCAATTGCGAGCAGATTAGTGTTTTCCACAAGAGGCCCAGACGGCTTTGGCGCAAATATCTGTCTCAAACAGCTAGCAAGCTAGCTTAGCGTCGCTATTATATTTAACGCGTAACTGATTTATAGATTCTAAAACAACATTTAGCGTCAGCTACCCATACGTTACGTTGCTCCACCAAAAGGTGTTTTTGTGATCAAAGTGACGATAAAAAAGATTTCAATACTATGCGTGACATAACAGTCGTATATCAAAACATAGCAGCTCCAACAAGTAGCATGTGTAGCTAGCATCATCTTGAAAGTACCGCGAAAGGTTTTACCTTGTCTCTCCGGCGTGGTAGATCTAGATGTCTATAGACAAAAGTACACTAACGCTTTAACAACGCACATTAAATAAAGTATCACTGCGAACTACCTGGTCTTATACAAAATTGTGATCTCAGTAGATCTATGTTGCTACGCTAGCTTGCATATGACAGATATTGCATGCTTTGCTATCAAGCCGGGTGATTAGTTTGATCTTAGTGGGCTTCCGTACTAAACAAACCATTCAGGTTAACAGGTAGCAACATAAACAACTGTGTAGCCATTATTGTTATTTAATGTTATATTGTTTTCTGTGTTTACATATTTAAAATAAAACGTTTGTTTTAATATAAACATATGACTAACATGAAATTATTTGAACAGACGTTATGTGCATTGTTTTGTGTTTCCCTTTTTGACCAGCAGATGGTAGCATCGTGAAACTCCAGGGGTGCCAGTTTTAAAAGAGTTACAAGGATGTGGACAAAATAGTATGGGTCCGTATGGGTGGCGAAACATTGGACTGTAGCCACGCCCTTCACAACACCCTCATGACACTCATCATACAGGGCAGGGAGAGACACGCGATTAAAATAGTAACGCGATGGCAGTGATGCCGTTTGTCCAAACTGTTGATGAGTTTCTTCTCAGTTTGTGCACTGTGTTAACTGAGCGCTGGTCTTTGGCGAGGAAACAAATTATGTTTGTTTATAACGTTTGTTTTCTCTCTCTGTCTCTTGGAGATGGTGGATTATTTGTCACGACTCACAAAAACATTTTTTTATTTTCTTGTGTCGCGTCGTAAGCCCCACGTCTACATGAACGAGCGCAACATTTCACATGCACGAATGTCGCCTGTCGCTTGGCAGGAGGGCAGCGATTTCCGCCTCATTGCGCAAGTTCTATAGAAAATGAATGGAGAAGGAGCGACTTTGCCTCCCGTGTGCCCAGCCCATAAGTTGAGAAGTGTTTGCATCTGGAGTTGAATTAAACCAAGCGGCTGGGACTGTGGGAGGAGTCTGCAGCAGAGCGCAGCGCTGCATTGCCAGTGGCGCTCGATTTGCAATAGAAAACAGCACAAGAATAAACTGCGAAGGAGCAAAATAATTGGACCATTTCATTTTTATGATCGTTGAAATCCCAAATCGTAACTGTGATTAAAATTCGATTAATCGCACAGCCCTGTAAACAAGAATAAATACCATAATGGTTCAGTTTGTCACGCTCCTCCATTATACATACCTCAATATTAGGGATAATTTAGGTCAATTTAATAGAGGAGAAAATAATTAACTAATTCTTGAAAAATATAGAACTCCCAAAATGACAAGACTCACATAGTGAATTATTGGGTAGTTACTCTGAGTGGCATTGCATGATAAATATCATATTGTGAAACCATGTCTCTAAGCAGAATCAGTACTCATTCAGTCTCAGGCCCCTCTGTACAGTCGTCACTTCTTCTTTTATTTCAAAATCTTTGACAGTACTGCATTTGTGAAACAAGGAAATTGTCCAACAGTATGAAATATAATTTTAGTGTGGATTTTTTTTAAAGACTCGTGGACTTTCTTAAAACAATTGCACACAACTTTATTAAACAAAAGTATTTCTCATAGTAACACGTTTTAAGTACACATTGGACACAACAATGATCAACATGTTGACAGTCATTTGTATTAATCTGGAGCTTTAAAAGTTCTACTTGTAAAGAACTGGAGGGTAGTGAGAAAGGAGCAGAGGTCTCAAGGACGAGGAGCAACCAGACTCAGCACAGAGAGCTGATCTCACTCTTGCTGCAACCCCATTTACAGCAAGTGTTGGACAGTCCAACTACTACGTCCCGTTCTTTTCTATCTGCACTCTGTAGAGCCTCCAGCACCTCCTTTGATAATGGTGAGCGAGCTGAGCGACTGAATCCAGCAGTCCCAGATGTCCCATCCAACATCTGATCTTTCCATGCTTGAGACTTTGCAGGATCCTGCTCACTGGTTAGCTGAGAAATGGCATTTTTGTCCCATGGATCAAAGGGCTCCTCTCCAATGAGAGCTGATAAGAGAGGTGAAATTTTTGGTTTGACAAAGAAAACATGGTACATCAAAGAAAATAGTTTGTATCGCTCTTACCTGAGTTTCCTATGCTTCTCCTCCAGCGAGAACCACCACAGGTAAAGATGACAGCACGTATGAATTCTCTTCCACACAGTTTCACTCCATAGAAGGAGGGCTGACCCTCATTACACCGGACCATGTCTACCAGCACCACCAGCAAGCCTAAGGTCAAGAGTGTTGCTTTCCACATTGTGAGTGAATAGATATCTCCCTTGGTTGAATTTCATTTTGGACAGTCTTCTCATCTTTTATAGGCTTCAGGACCTCAGCTCACCTCCACTTATCATCATTCTCAGAGATAAGACTGGGGACCTTTAGGGCAACAATGCAAAACGAAAGAGAAAAAGTTGTGGTTAAGTGGCAAAGGATGCTAGAGGGGATGTCAACAGAGCTATTTGCAATCTAATCACCTGTGACCTTTTGTTGGCATTTCTCTTCCTTATATCATATGGGTTGTGCTGTGTGTCACCTGCACGATCCTTGGCTTACTATCTGCTCTGCTGGGCATTGGATGGAGATCACTATCCACTCAATGATAGCTTGGTGAGACAGACAGACCAAAACAGAGAGATGTTTTTGAATATTATATTGACAGAAAAATTGCTCATTTTGAATATTGTATATTTGTAGTTATTGTATAGTTATTGAATTTATTAAGGAAACATTCATTCCCAAGCACATCCTTGTTAACTTTTATAAAGAAGCAATGAAGAACATTTTAAATGGAAACAGCACAAACTGACAAGGGATGTACATGCCCAAGACACTAAAGCTCTGACAGGATGATTGAAGCACCTAAAACATCACTAGCATTCATCTACTAAGTATAGGGATTTTAGTTAACTGAGGCATCTTTCTGCTACCATTCTACAGGACTTCAGACTTATTTTTATCCACTGACTAGGGACTAATGAAATCCCTCTAAATAATCCATCATAAACATTTTATTAGATTATTTTGTCTGTGTTATGTGACTTAAAAATATTTTTACAACACAATACTATAGGTGCTGGTATTTATTAAAATTAAGGCAAAGATCAATGGAAATAGCATATAAGGCACAAACAGTTTTTACAGTTTTATCAAGCTTGAAAGTCAATATTTGGTATTCCACATATTTTCAACATACTCTGAACCGGCTTATTTCCTTGTATTTTCTTCATACATAGTTATCCAATCTTCATGAAGGACGTTCCAACGCTCTTTGGATGTTACCTGGCTTTTTTTCCATTGTTTGAAGATGATCCCACACGGTTGCAATAACATTGAGATTCAGACTCTGAAGAGGTTTTGTTACTCCATAAGACCTGTTACCACTGATTTTCAGCCAAGGTCTTGTGTTATTTGGCATACCACTTTTTTTCTTTTTATTAAATTTGTGTGTGTGTCCATTGTTTGAAGATGATCCCACACGGTTGCAATAACATTGAGATTCAGACTCTAAAGAGGTTTTGTTACTCCATAAGACCTGTTACCACTGATTTTCAGCCAAGGTCTTGTGTTATTTGGCATACCACTTTTTTTCTTTTTATTAAATTTGTGTGTGTGTGTCTGTTTTCCTTCGTAAAAATTACTTCTTGACATCAACTTGTGCAAGATAGCAATTTCTAATGGTCTCCAGAAAGGATCAGTGTGATGGGTTTTCCCCCTATATCCTAGAAGATTAATTTATGATAGCATTTATCTGCTGTCTTTTTTTTTTTCTTTCTTTTTTTGTAGCCTTCCTCTTCTTTTGTTCTTCCCTTTGCCAGTTAAGTTTTTTTCAAGGTTTTTGGTGAATAGCTCTGAAGAAACGACTTTGTTGGTGTAAAAATATTATTTTATATCAGTCAGCAACAACCAATGTTACTTTTTGACAAACAAATGATAACAAAGCCTTAAAGATGTTGTTTAAATATCTTTCCCAAGTTATTTGTTATATGTAGACACAACAATGACTAACATAGACGCCTAAATTATTCACATGTCAGTGAAGCAAATAACACATTTATCTAAAAATGGTCAAAGACCGGGTTGAAAATGAGTGAAAAAAAAACAGCCAATCAAAAAACTTTAAAGGATCTGCAGAAAGGCCATGGGGAAATTGCTTAAGATCACTTAAAAAGTCAGGAAATTCAGGTTCCTTACAAATAATAGAAAGATATAAAGTGATAGGAGCCGTTCAAAACTTCAAAACTGTTTACTCGATTACATAATGATGATAAAACCGATTGTGTTACTTTGCAGTAATAAAAGTAGAATTACTGTAACAGTGGTCATTTGACGTTAGACTCTGGCAAAAGTGATAGACATGGAATTTTAACCAATAAAAGGTCTAATATTTTACTGACGTAGCGACCGCCTCTTTGTTTCACCAATGAGCGTTTAGTATACAGCAGCGCAATGAATAGAGGGTAGCAACAGTTGCCCCGGTGAAGGCGAGGCGCCATAGTCACGGTAGTCCTGGCGACAAGAACCAAGCAACGGGTCAACAACAACAACCGATATCTAAAAGAATAAACTTTAACGACAATTCAGAACAACATTTGGGATAAAAAGGTGAAAAGGTTAAAAATTTATTGATTCACGTGTAGATATCCGTTAATTTTATACGCTTGTTTGCGTGTACAATCGTGAGCGTTCATGTGAAATCGCTCGAGCGTTTCGGTGATGAAAGTGGTTGCTAGCTTCTTTCCAAATGCAGACCGTTGTTATGGCGATGTCAGATCTTTGACACAAGATGGCGGGTGTGTTGTAGTGCCATACGTACTTTTTCAGCCTCATCAGTCATGTGTTGAAGTTGTTTTATACATTTTAAATTACAACGAAACTGCAACGGGCGTGATTGGTAGCGTGATCATACATTTATTGGTTAGTCAATGTAAGAACATAGCAACTGTCTAGCTTGGTGTAGCGTCACAATTCGACTTGAGCTGCTAGCAGGAAAAGCTACCAATCACTTTCTTTCTCTCTACTCACTTTCCAAGCAAGCTGTCCAAAAACACAATGAAAGGGAAAGCCCATTAAAACGCTTGGTTTTTTTTTTAAGTGCGCGTGAGTGTTTAAAATGAAGCATACGAATGTAGTATGTTTCAAAATTGTTTTTTTTAATGACTTTGAAAAAGTTTTTGGTCTGACATTGAATTTGTACATTGACGGCTTCGTGCTCTGTTCCGGATGATCAGTTTGTCTTATGTGGCGTGTTGGTGTACGCAGGAGTGGCTTATCGCCCTGTAGGATGGCCTGATGTCCTGACAGTGGCTTGAATTATTGGTATTAATTTACCTCATGGTTATGTAACATGGGTCTGTCGGATATTTTCTCACTTTTAGTTATTCTAAGTCTCTAAGCCTCTAAGTCTTAAACTGTAAGTTGTATTTGTTTTATTTCCGATATGTAATATAACACTTTATATACTGATCCAAACAGGAAAGGCTTTAAACAACTGCGTAGGTTTAAACAAAAGCCTTACTTCCTTCCCTGGTTTATGTTACATGCACACACACTCACATGCACACACAGTAGATCTATGTGCTTGAGTTTTAAAATTAATAAGGCAGCAATTTGTGTTTTTCTATTTATTTGTAGCACTTTCATTAATGAATGCTGCTTCTTTGTGTACAGAACCAGTGCCTCTAAGCATTGGTTGCTATGGCAACATGTGGATACTCTGAGGACCTGCAGTCTCAGCAGGCCAATGCAGTAACCATGGCAACACCTACTGCCACCACACCCTCATCTGCAAAGACTACACACTTCCTGTCAGAGATCCCATCATCCTCTGGAACCATTTCATCGACTAACCAATCAGCCACCACCTCTAAAACAGGACAGGAAGCACTTCGTTCCCAAGCTCCGCCCACCCAGAGCCAGAAGGCAGTGGTCCTGACTACTCCCACACAGCACTTCGTGAGCACCGATATCCAGCACTCTGCCATCCAGAAGAGTAATGGACAGAGCAGCTCACCTCAGTACATCATAGTGACTGTAACAGGTGAGAGGATGAGGAGTAACAGGGGAATGGCTGATACACAGACATTAAAAAAGGAACGCACGCCCTTTTTAAATTTTTGGTTAAATTCAATCTGAGATGAATAACACATAGCATATTACATCATGTCCTTCATTCAGCCATCACTAAGCCCAAATTAAGCAACAGTGTTTGAAAACTAAATGATCGAGTAGTTGTTAAAGATGGTTATCTTTAACAACTGTTACTTGAATTAATGGATTTTTTAGTTGACATTACCAGTTTCATTGTCATGATCGAGGAATTTTGGCCCATTGTTCTTTATAATGTTGCTGCAGTTTACTGAGATTTGTGGACCTTCATTTATGTGCTGCTTTGTTAATGTTTTATCACAGTATTGCAGTCAAGTTGAGATCTGGACATAGGGTCATTGCAGCATTCTGATTCTTTTCTTTTCCTTTCTTTTTGTTGTCAATTTGCTGCTGTGTTTGGGTTTGTTTTCTTGTAGCATGGTATAATTTCAAGTAAGCTTTAGCTGTCAGACAGATTACCTCATGTTTGAACCATGAATACTTCGGTATACAGAGGAATTTATGGTCGACTGACCGCAAAGTACACAGGTCCTCTGGCTGTAAATCAAGCCCAAATCGTTAGCCCTCCACCCCCATGTTTGACAGTTGGTAAGTGGTGTTTATGTTGATAGTGTTTAGTTGTTACCCCAAATGTCATACAGTGTATTAAGGATACCTCCACTTCATTTCCATCTTTTTCAGATCCAACATTGCCAGCCTAAGCCATGCTATAATGTTCTTTGTAGGGTGAAGAAGCTTTTTCTTGACAACCTTTCCAAACAAGCCATACTTGTTCAGTCTTTTTGTAATTGTACGGTCATGAACCCTGCTAAATGAGATATGTATTGTAAAGACGTTATGGTTTGACTTAGTTGTGAACTTGCTGAAATGTCTACTCCAACATCTATACAGTCAAAAGAGGGTGTACTTTTGTTTTTTACATGACTGTTTATTATACACAGTCTCTAGCTTGTGCTATGATGCTTGATGTTGGTTTAGATTAAGGGTAGGCAAGTTCGGTCCTAGAGAGCCACAGTCCTGCAGGTTTCAGATGTTTTTCTACTCTTAACACGCCTTATTTAAATCCAACAGATGCAACAGCTCATCAAGTTCAGCTCACTGACTAATTCATTTGAATCGGGAAACATCTAAATTTGCGGGACTGAGGCTCTCTAGGACTGAACGTGCCTACCCCTGGTTTAGACTCTTTAACATAAGGGAACATGTTTCCTATTTTTATCAGTTTTAATTTTTTGAATGGCTTTATCATAAAAAAAAGTTCATGTTATGAAATAATTGAAAAGATGGCTACAAAATAAATAATTTGAACTAATTTCAAGTAGTACATGAGGATTGTCGACTATCCTTTATTTAATGTAATTTAAAAATGAAAATCCTCGTTTTGAATTTTTGGTAATGCAAAATAATAATAAGTATACTCTGAAAATGTCATCTGTAGTTCAGAAAATAATGTATGAGTAATGTCATTGCTAGGATTTTGATCTGTTTCCCAGTGGGCATAAAACCTAGGATGTTCATTTTGCCAGCTTATGCTTCTTTGCATGCTCTTATTCCCCTTCAACCATTTTTGAGGGTTTAGGGTCTGTTTTTGCATCTTCTCAGTTACTCTTGCTGCTATAATGATGTAGTGATTGTGTATTAAATGCATCTTTCTTACATGTCATTGGAAGGACTTCAAGAATACAACTCCTGCAGTCATCAATGCTAGCTAATGTACAGTTTGCCTACAGGGTCATTTAGTGTTACCAGATTAATACCAAATTAAAATATATGGAAAATAAAATCTGTTCATTAGTGTTTGGAAATATGTTGATAACTAAAGAGAGAGCATTGACCCTATTGCTGGTTCAACTCCGTACAGTATGTTTAATTTGGGGCCATCTATTCATAGATCCTTTAGCCTGCTAGTATCAAGTAACACGCTCACTCTCAACTAGACTGAGAGACATGCTGGCTCAAGGTCCTCATGAAGTAGGACTATTAAGTATGCTGAAAAATCTTTTAAAATCAGTTTTTCTTCCAACTGTAATTAGAATATAGGCTACTGAAGGAAAAAGAAAAGAAAAAACTCTCCTAAACAATTTTGCCTAAATCAGCAATCTGACAAAATGGAATCAGGTACACATTAGCTTTTGTGAGCATTTGCTTCCATGTTTTCATTGAAGAAGCAGGTTAGAACAATTTATGTCTGTCTGTCTGTATTTCACTGTTAAGCCAACTAATGGGAGAACTTTAAAGTTGTTTGAATAAACATTAATTAACTTGCAAAAGTGTCAGGTGACAATTTTCCTCAATGTCAACAATTATCAACTCTACAACCTGCTAGTATTTGAAAAGAGACAGACAGGTTACTGCACCATAGGAGTAAAGTGAGATGAGTTGTGCTGAGGTGTGTTGTCTACCATATGAACCAATTCAGATGTTACAGGTCAGCCGGGTTTAAAGTAGGAAAAGTGATGAGTAAAAAAAAAAAGCGCTTTGTTTAACTAGAAGTTTTTTAAAAATGTGAGTCCTCTCCTCCATCCATGATCCATCCCCTGTTTTCGCCGCCTATTCATCAGCCAACATGTATCTCTCATTTCCCTCTCTCATCTGATCTGCATGTTTACAAGATGGAGGGATTTCTTTCTCCATCTGGGGAGATTAGCTGTCCAAGGCTGTTCTACTCTGAGCAAAATATAAGGACGAAAGGAGAGTTGGATAGAAACACTCTTCCCGTTCTTCTTTGCTAACAGTTTTTTTTCCTGTAGAGCAAAAACAAAGACAGTTAGTAGCAACATGTTCTGCGGTGGCTGTTATTATGATTTGGAGGCAGTATGTCGTGAGTACTGAGCTTGTTGGGATGGAGGCTTCTTTACGTTGAAATTTGTTTGATCATCTGGTAAAGCTTCTCGTGTCTCTTTTACAGAAGGTTCTGTTCACTCCAGTGACAGTCTGTCAGACTCCAGCCCAACTGCCCCTGGTGTCCCTACTCAAGTGGTCCAACCTGTGCAGACCACTCCACAGGTAAGATGTGTACATGTATATTAATGCCATGTGTATGGCTATGTTGGAGCAGGCCTTATCAGAGGGTTGAACACTGACGAGATTTTGTCTGATGCTGTGGGTTTACTCAACCGCAGAGGTCAGTGTTGCAGGCGGTGTCGCAGGCAGCCAAGAGGATTCAGACAGGCCACATCAGCAACCTACAGTCTGTGCAAATTAACCAGGAGGTAAACAGACACATCAGAAAATATCCGATGCACGCGTTCTCATCCCGTTATTATGTCATGTAATGCCGTGCCATTTGCACACATCAGTAAATGCACACTAAAACCTCACTGCTTTTTTTTTCTTCGCCCTTTTTTAGACATGGAACGTGAGACATTAGTTGTTTGGCTGATCTGTTTAATTACTTTTGAGACATTTTTCTAATAATTGTAAACAAGTTTGGTCATACAAATTTAACTATTTAGCATTCATTGTTTACCATTTAGAAGTTTAAGCTATTTTACTGTCTCTTTAATGTCAACGTTAATCTCTAACAGACTTTAGTAGTCCCTTCACGCAAAGATGAATCCATGCAGCCCCAGTCTTTGCCAGTCCCGTGCTAAATTAATTGCTGCTATAGAATTACCATGAGATCACATTTGGAAACCAAGAAGAATTATTTAAAGTAGATGTTTTTACCATTTTATATGTCATAAAACACATCAACTCCGTCGAAACTTTGCAGCTGATGGGTCATGGTCTTACCCTTTGGTAAAGATCTTTTGTTGTTATCAGTCACTGGCAGATATTTGTCATGACTGGCTGGGTGTTCCAATGAGTTTCAGATTGGTTGCAGATGTGGTTTAGATTCTGACTTCTTGGTTCAGACAGGGTGGGCACAATTTAGATTTGAATGTGAGATTTTATTGCTGAAAACACAAATTCATTCTTAGCACAGTCCAAGATGAAGATGGAGACATACCTGTCCATGTTGAATTGTATATGTTAAGTTGGAGGTTGTGTGATGTAGCACATTACCCAATACTATTATCACGCAATTGATTTTACAATGTCAGCTTAATGTCTGTAAGCAGACATTGATACAGTGCCAAGTTTCCTCTGTTTGGCCTGTCTGAGTAACAAAAGGAGAACAGCTGGATCCTAACAAGGATTTTTGCACCATCTGTAATGCTTTTAATGTTATATGTAAAGCACTTTGTCTTGTACATGACACGTGCTATACAAATTAATTTGCCTTGCCTTGCCTAATATAATACAGCAACTGTGTAAAAAGGGATTTTGAAAAAATCATGCTTGTGGACCAATTGTGGAGCAGCTTCTGCAACATCAAGTGGCCACAGGAAGTGTGAAAGCAGTTTGTAAGAGGTTCATTTGCACTATGGAAGTCTGCACAGCAAATGTAAATTAGGTCAGCCCTCTGTTTGCCATGCAAGATGTTAGCAGCCGTTATAGTAAATAATTACTATACCCCCGTTATTATGCTGATATAAACTGGTGGTTGTTCTGTTTTGTTTTTGTTTTTTTTGTATGTTTGTTTTGTGTGTGTGAACTGTAGTATGTAGATGTTTCAGTTCTTGTATAGATTTTACAAGTTTTACATCATCAAGCTGGGTCCAGAAACTTTAGATCACACAATCCTATAATTAAAGCTTATTTTCTTGTTTTGCTTGTGACTTTTAAGTGTCCCACGTGTGCTGCCTGTAAGAAGATAAATTAAGTGGCACGTTTCTTCCACAAGCAGTTCATATGTGTAATGTGTTTAAGTATAGCCAAAGATCAGCTTCTGATTGAATCAAAAACAATTTAGGACCCTAGATGCACTGTTTCAATTGTATTTATTATAAATTTTTGCCTTCATTTGATAACTTTGTTTGACTCTGCTTCTGGTCTGAAGGAGATAAACACACCTTTGTTGCATTTGGTCTAAACTAGTGACTGTATACAGTACAGATGTGCCATATGGAAAATAATACATAAATATTTCAAAGTCCAAGCTTGCTAGATTTTCAGCTTTGAGTTGCATCCAAAGTCCTGTCAACAAATAATTCAGTAACCTGGCCTTTTTTATATTCATAATTAAATAGTGCATGCACATACAATGGTAGGTCAATGAGCCTAGTGCAGCAATTTGTGAGTCAGATTTGGTAAAAGAAATAAATTGACAATCTTGTGCTTTCAGCTTGTTGACCTGTGAACTGAAAATCAATGTTGCTGATGTAAATGTTGTCTTTACTCATTGTTCAGGTGGAGCATGTATACTCTGGCCAGGTTCAGTATGTGGATGGAGCAGAAGATGCATCTTTCACCACCTCCACCATGTAAGTAGTGGGGAGCTGACGCTGTCCAGCATCTTTATGCACAATCCATCACGCACACCTTGTGACTTTCCTCGTGCATTTATGTCTTCAGGTGTGTGTTCATGTCTGGTTTTTTTCCCCCTTTTTTTTTTCTTTTTTTTTTGTCCAGTCGATCAAGCAGCTACCCTTTCTCCGACTCGCCAATTTACTCTCAGGCCCCTCCCACGTCCTCCTCCACCTTCTATGAGGCCACACCCAGCTCTGAGTCAGACATCACCGGATCTGTGACCTCACAGCCGGTTTCTGTGGCAACAGCGGGAGCCAACAGCGGGGCTGCTGCTGTGAGTGGAGGGGGCTACATTATTCAGGGAGGCTACGTGTTAGGAGGAGGTGGACAAAACTACTCCAGCCCTAACTCTCGCGCCCCACCTGCTACAGTGAGTACACAAGTTCAGAGTGAAACATGGGTCACTATGACATGAAAGCCCAAAACTTTCAATTCTGTGGCATCCGTCTTCCCCAGGTGCAGTGGTTGTGCGACAACTACGAGGGGGCGGAGGGGGTGAGTTTACCTCGCTGCACCCTCTACTACCACTACCTGCTGCACTGTCAGGAGCAGAAGCTAGAACCTGTTAATGCTGCATCTTTTGGCAAACTCATCAGGTCTGTTTTTATGGGGCTACGAACTCGGAGATTAGGAACCAGGTACACACACATACACACTCACTTCAGCTTAAATATAATTTATATTGCCTTTAATGGTATTATCATAACTTTCCCACTGTGTGCATTGCAGAGGAAATTCCAAGTACCACTACTATGGTCTGAGGATCAAATCCGGTTCTCCTTTGCTCAGACTGATGGATGAACAGCAGCACATGGCGATGAGACAGCAGCCTTTCTCACCGAAAAACAGGTATATTGTTCTTTCATTATCTTTTCTTGATTTTTAGCAGGAACATTTGAGATCTTTTGATTATAGTACAGAATTATATTACTATCCATCATCATATAAAAAGCCTTTTCTTGTGGGTTTATTTATTTATTTTGAATAGATGCCTGGATTGCAATGCTTCCTCTTCCTCACGCTTTTTGGTACCAGTGATCATCTACATACAAGAGCCTGTTTTAAGCACTTCAGCTTATACTGTGTTCATAATATGTATTAATATGACTCCTTCCAACAGGATCAAACCAGTTCAGAAGACACAGGGGATGACCAATGGGACATCAGGTGGGTTAGGTCAGCAGCCACCAGCATCACTCTGTGACATATCAGCCCAGGTGCAACAATATCAGCAATTTCTAGGTAAGAAAATTGCACTCAGTATAATATTTGTAGTAGGCAGCCAGCTTATTATTATTTTTATACTAAACAGACCTTGTTGAGCTGTGGTAACACTTATAGGTTGAGATGAACAAACTTCTCCATTAGTGGTGTTTAATTTTTCTTTTCATTATGTAGTAATCGGTCATACTGAAAAAAACGTGTGAGTGCTTCTCTTTGCTGTGCTGTATTGTGTGTAGAGGCATCAAGGCCACTGCCAGGCTTTGTGGACATTGATTTACAAGATCAAACCCTGCCTGACGGGATCTTTTTAGAACACCTCAAGGCCTTTCAGACTCTGTACAGAGAACACTGTGAGGTAAGCAGCTGTCGAGGAAAACAAGATGCTTTCCCTGAAATTGACATTCCACTATTGTATACCTGTTTTCCTATTTCTGCTCCCTTTTCTACTTTGGAAGTTGGTTGTTTTTGTTGAAATAAGATTTTTTTATCTAAAAAAAATCTCCATATTAAATTGCTAAGAAAAAGAAGAAATGGTCAAAGAATCATGCCACCAAAGATCAACACAGCTCTGTGATATCTTGTGTTATCCACACAGGCCATTCTGGACGTGATGATCAATCTTCAGTTTACTCTTGTGGAGACATTGTGGAAGTCTTTCTGGAGGTTCAGCCAAAGCAACGACACAGAATCACTCAACCTGTAAGCATTACAAACAAACATAAACAGCACAATGAAAAATAAACAAAATAACACAAGCTTGTCCAGTATGTATCTGTTCCACTTCAGTACTCAAGGATAAATGCTCTTCTCTATTGCAACTATCACATATCTCCACCAGACACAACGAGTCTGATAAACGTCTGCCCAAATCCTGCCTGGTGGTGCTGTGCAAGTTTGAACCCGTGCTCCGTTGGACGAAAGAGTGCGACAACCTGCTCTACCAGACTCTGGTGGAGATCCTCATCCCTGATGTGCTGAGACCCATCCCTAGTAAGTTCATAAAGCCTGCAACACAAGTTACATACATGCTTACATACATTTTTCTGATTGCTGAAAGTTCTTTTATTTTAGTTGTATGACAAGACGTTGAAAGTGCAATATGTTAAACAATTTGCAAAAGCTGTTGAGATGTGATAGGAATATTTATTGTATTGCATTAAAATAATGAAACCATATCAAGTAATAAGAAAAAAAATTGTTAAAGGAGAAGCACAGACAATTACACAAGAAACAGTAAAAGCAAAAAACATACTTAGTCTTAATATTTTATCAAGTTCGTTCAACGAGAAAGATTATGATTGGACCCAAGTTGAGTCCAAAATGAGTACTTGTTTAAAATAAGTGCTGCAAAGCCAATCTAATGCTTCAGAAAGGATTATGATTTATTGAGAAATATTGAAGATGCATATGCATGCATATTTTTACATGCCATTTCTTGTTGTAACAGAATTACCCTGAAAAGTTAAGGAATGTTTCTAGAAACCTTAAAACGTTGGAGGACTTTTTATTTTAATACAGTAGATACCATCTGTATCATCAGCTCTGTACAATCATCTAATAATGTTTTAATTTAAAACAACATACTTTGCAGACACATTCACCTAGATGTTATAATAGGTATTCCCCAGTGCAACTTAGGAACCCCTGCTCTAATGTATTTCTTTTTTCCATTTCTTTCTTTCTCTTCTCTCAGGTGCCTTAACTCAGGCCATCCGTAACTTTGCCAAAAGTCTGGAAAACTGGTTGACAGGAGCCATGATGAACATTCCTGAAGAGATGGTTCGCATAAAGGTACCAGAATTTTCATAGACTACATATCAAGTAAGAGCTGTGAATTTGTTTTTAACATAGATGTTCTTGCTTTATATTATGTATATCTGTTAGGCTGATGTCTAGAATCAGTTCAGTTGGTTGTTTTTAAAAGCTGGTTCAAACTACACAAATTGGAAAGGAGAAAGTTTTAAAAGAAGATAAAACTTATAAAATGCATCTATTTCCACAAATAAATATGACCTGTGTTCTCAGTCTTCTTGTATATTTATACATTTTTAGAGCTTTCTCTTCAGATCAGAAAATCTAAAGTGGTGCTGAGTGTGAATCATCCTCATTAATCCCTCTTCTGACAAGCAGCAACCTAAGTCCAATATCATTTTTCAGGTGGTGTGCATAGGCTCCTTCTCCCAGACGCTGCGTCGCTACACCAGCCTGAACCATCTGGCCCAGGCTGCCCGTGCCGTCCTCCAGAACTCTGCTCAGATCAACCAGATGCTCTCCGACCTCAACCGGGTTGATTTCACTAACGTTCAGGTCAGCTAGTACTAGCATCTCCGTTGGATCCCTCCATCTGGTACTATAGATTTATGTTTTTAGTGAAATCTGGCAGAACACTGACCCTGTGTCCCTCTCAGGAACAGGCATCATGGGTGTGTCAGTGTGAAGATCGTGTGGTCCAAAGACTGGAGCAAGACTTTAAAGCCACTTTGCAGCAGCAGAACTCACTGGAACAGTGGGCTACCTGGCTGGATGGTGTAGTTTCTCAGGCCCTGAAGCCCTACGAGAGCAACCCTGTCGCCCTGCCAAAGGCTGCCAAAGTCTTTCTGCTCAACTGGTCTTTCTATAGGTAAGGAGAGAAAAAAAAGTGATCTATAAAGATGCAGGACAAAAATATTTTCAGTTGTTTTTTCTGAAGCCACAGTTTCTATATCTTCTCTGCCTTCTCACCAGCTCCATGGTAATCCGGGATCTGACTCTGCGCAGCGCTGCTAGTTTTGGTTCTTTTCACCTGATCCGCTTGCTGTATGATGAGTACATGTACTACCTGATCGAGCACAGGGTGGCTAAGGCTAAAGGAGAGACACCCATAGCAGTCATGGGAGAAGTATGTGCCTAAGCAAGCAGTTGCTTTATTGTGCAACTTCCATTTGCCTATTTAGATTTAAGATTGTTTTATTGCTTATTGTGTTGCAGTTTGCCAGCACAGTCAAGAGCAGAACCTCTTCTGACTTGGATAAAGGTAATGAGGAAAAAATGCCGCCTTTGCAAAAATAGTTGCTCCACTGTTATTTTTTATCGTTATGTTTGTGCTTTTCATCATCAGAAGAAGAGGAGGATGAGGAAGAGGAGAGTGAAGAAGAAAGCGGAGACATCGTGCTCCAGTCCAGCTCTCTAAGCAGAGTCGATGATGAGAAGGAGGTGCTGGAACCGCCTGCTAAGCAACCCAGAATGAGTTTAAATCTGCCTATTCTGACAGAGACCCATGGCACATCACCTTAGCTGATTATCTGCTTCACCGACACAACGACTTAACACACACATTTACTTTAAGTTTAACATCATATCATCCCATCCTGGAGTCATCCTGTCGCTCTGTACGCTTCATGTCAGCAATGTGTGTGCAATGTGTGAGAAAGTGGGAGAACTTTCTTCTAATTTTGTACTCTGTATTTTTGTGCTGCCAATCTTTATCTCTTTGCCTTCACTTGATGTCGTTCCCTGGTTCCCTGTGCCTTTCCTTGTCTGTACAGAGGCCAGTTCTATCCAGCCAAGCTTTATAAACACAGTATATTCTTGAGTTCCCTCCTTTCCCGCCTTAACCACTGACCTGATAGCTGTGGAGAGAGGAGAAGATAACAGTTTTTTTCCATTATCCTCTTATACTCAAAAACATAATTTGCATTGCCTTTAATGCAGTGACTATGCAGGGGAGTGGGACTTAAATGAATGCCACTATCTACAAGTAAGAGTACCATCTGAAATAATGCACCATGAATTTTTGCTGGCATTTGGATGTCATTTGGATTGACAGTGATTTGTGAATGCCATATTTTACTTTTGATGTAATTTCTCACTTTTTTGGCCAACTAAATGATACTTTGTGCCTTTAATAGATTTTTAGCCTATATATATATATAATTTCTGTCTGTATCGGTGGATTAATAAATGAAGGTCCTGTGATGTAATCATGGTGTTGTCATGAATTTATAGTTGCTATAAAAAAAACAAAAAAAATGGCACTCACCCTGTAGTGATTCTGCTTAGTTTGTCATTTTCATCTCTTTCATCATACATTCCTCTTTTTTTTTTTACTCAATCTCTTTTGCAAACACACTAGATGTCTCAAATGCAGCCCTTCTACATAAACATTTTCCTAGATGCTGTGCAACTCAAGTGTGCCACAGGACAAGTCCAAAGTTTATCTCACCAAATCAGGAGCATTTACTTTGCTGTAACCATGGAAACCTTTGTACAAGCTCCATATATCAGCTACTACTGTCTTGGAAGTTTTTGTAGGGTTTAAGTAGTTTTATTTTTAGAGATGTATTGATAGCCTATAAGATGTATCTTTTGTGAACACAGTTATATATACCAATTATTGTATGTTGTTTAACCATTATTGCCTTAATGTCAACCATTCAGAGTACAATGAAATATTTTCCTGACATGATGGACTAAGAAATGAGGTGTGGACCACCCTCCAAAGAACATGTGCTCAACCAGCATCTTCTTGTGTGATATTGGCAGAGCCAGTTTTATTGTCTTGGACTTTGGGACTGAGATAGTTATAAATATATATATATGAGTACTTGTGGGATGTCTCTCAGGACTACCTGGTCATCAAAATTCCTCCAAAGAGTAATAGATAGCAAAAGGGTATGTTTACATATGAACACGTGAGGTCAGCTAACAATATCTGACTCAAAAAGGAAAATCAGCTAAATGGAAAATGCAATTTTGTGTTCTGACCTTGAACTGCAAAACCTGTTCTTAATTTCATCCTCTTTATGTTATGCTGAAGATCTTTGTACTTAAATCTGTGATCAGCATTCAACGCTTTATTTTTACTGTCAACTAAAGATGTGATTGCTCCCAAAACCTGTGTCAGTTTTCTTAAAGGGATCCTCTTACCCATATAAAAAGCTTTACACAAGAAATCCAATGTTTTGATTTGTCATCAAACTTTTTTAACATCAGGTACAATTAGCTCAGGAAATCAACAAATAAAGCTAGAGTTTGACTTTTTTTTTTTTTTCCTTTCAAACTCATTATAAAGTGTTCATTCTTAGGGAGTAACACTACACAAACTTTATATATATCTACATATACAAGAAACTGGAGAAATATGAAGGACTCAAGGAAGAGCTGGAGAAAAACTAGAAGGTGAAGGCAACAGTAGTACCCGTAGTCATTGGAGCACCACCACACTGGAGAAGGGGTTCCAGCATACCTGGAAAGACATCAGACATCTCCATATAAAAGTATATATAGCCTTTAACTCAACAGGCTGTGTCATTTATGTTGCAAAGGAGTCTGGAAAGAATGCAAAATTTGTTTCAGTTAAAATTCGTTGTACTTAGTCATAAGCTACACCTGAGGTCCCCAACCCTGGTCTTCAAGGCCCACTATCCTGCAGGTCTTGGATGTCTCCCTGCTGCAACACCTGATTTAAATTAAACAGCTCTCTGACAAGCTCTGCACAAGTCTGCTAAAGAGCCATTAATCTGAATCGGGTGTGTTGCAGAAGGGAGACATCTAGACCTGCAGGATAGTGGGCCTTGAGGACCAGGGTTGGGGGTCTCTGAGCTACAGGGTAGTTTCAGATAGAGGGGAATGTTGGTAAAGTGACCTGTAATGACCCACCAGGGGGCTATACAAGTAGTTTTGCAGAGCCTGGTGCAGAGTGCACACGGCAGAGACACCATTAGATGTCTAGCAATAAGTTGGTTCTCAAGAAGAAGAAGCTGTCTCTCCAACTATTCACCACCAAGATATCACAGGAGTCAGCATCACAACTGTGAGCAGGTGTGTGCAGGAATTTTGTGCTGCAGCAGAGACGTTGCTGGTGCTAGAACAAATCCGTTTTGGTGAAGGGAGGTTCAGAGAAATGGCTTGTCTACATGGAGAACAGGTGGGGGCTACCACACTTTGTAAGAGCTACTGATAGCTCACACATACCCATCAAGACACCACAACACTATGAGACTTACTGTTTAAATTGTACGAACTGGCACTCAATAATCTTTCAAGGTGTTGTCCGTGGAAAAAGACTGCTGGACTGACAGGGAGCTTACATGATGCTATTTCTCCGAAACTATCCACACTGTGGAAGTTAGCCACACTTCCCAGCTCACATCAAGATCATTGGTGCAAAGACTTCTGGCTATTACATCCTCTGAAACCATTTTTGCAACTGTAAGGGGAGAGCAGTGCAAGTCTAAATATTAAGATGCTTACTTAAAATGTATTTAATATCTCATAATTCTGAATATCTCTTAATAACTTAGCAACTTACAGTTACTACTCATACTATAATTACTCATTCATTATATATTAGTTTCTCAATTTTTGCCTTGTTTTTAATGACTTACTGTATCATACTACATTTTATTAGAGCTTATAGGTGTTGAATTTAATCGTTTCTACAATGCATCAATCTGCATCGATGCATCAACAAAACAATCGATTATATTAATGTAATGTATACATTCTGCTACCGCTTGCGTGTGTGGCATGATCTAGCCTTCTGCAGCTCAACAGATCCAAGGCAGAATCCATTTAGAAACCTTTACTTAGGAAAACTGTAAAAGCAAACATACAGAAAGTACATCAGTATCGCCATGGCAATACATTCTCAGTGAAATCGCGTAACATTACACCACATAATGTATTTTAAAAAAACAAAACGATAAGTTGGCTTAAGGATAATGATTTCGACAAATGATTACCTAAAAAAATTGTCTGTGTTGTTACAAATACTTTTAAAGTCTAGTGTCTAGAATACTTTTAGGCAAATGTTTTTTGTCCGTAAAGGAGAACATGAAAACCATCTTAACTTCCATGATCTGTCTGAACTTACTACAAAAGACTGAAGGGACCAAACACACTGCTTCACTGCAAGAAATCTCGCCACTGGAGGACTGCTTAACCATCTCCGATAACAGAACGTCACAGTTCTAATAATGAAGTTGAAAATAATATAATTGTTTACATGTTTATGCTGTTTGTCAATATCAAGACATTCAGATTGATTTCTAAAATAATAATATACTAAGACTTCATAATTATGTGACTGCTTGTATTCATTGAAGAAAGTAACAATGTGCATTGATAAAGAAAATGAATAATGCAACAGAAAGTGATGCATCGTTGAAATGAATCGTGAGACCAGTGAGGTTGCACAGCCCTATCAGAGCTCATACACTGCATCTTAACCTGGATGGGCTTAGTCAGCAATATCCATATAGTTTACAGGCAGACTCATTTTTCCAGTTAAGCTTATACAGAATAGATAAAATGATATCATTGTAATGGCATGAATTGGCAAATGTAGCCAGCCACCTGGAGGCCTGTGAGGATGAGAGAGCTAAGTATGCATGAGTCAATCACCCCACGTCTACATTAAATGCATCAAGAATTACTAACATCTACTGTTAAAGATGGCATATAAATGACTGCTACAAATAAGTATGTGTAGTCTTTTTCTTTTAGTGTATTACTTTTCCCAAATGGTGCTCTAGCGCTATCAAAGCAGTTTTACAGTAATAATAATAAAAGTAGCATAAATATTGTAGCTGCCACATATGTGGACCCATGGCTAGTAAAGGGCTCATTTAAAGAGAATAAAAACTCATTTTAGTAGTGATTAGATACAAATAACCGTTTTTAATATTACATAATTGACCTGATTTTGTTCCACACTGCACCTTTATATCACTCAAACCCTGTAAAGACAAAATAATAAATATATCAGCATGTTACCACTGAAAGTGTTTGTGTGGGGTGTCTGAACCTGACATCAATATGACCAATCATTCAGTGTCCTTAACAAATCTGACATGTATACTTTCACAAATCATGTGGCTCTTATTGATTTTAAATTTTTCATCATCCAGATATAAAAACAAAAGACATAAAAGTGTTTGAATATTTTATTTAAACTAAATATTCCCAGAAGAACAGTTTTGCTTGAATTCTAGTAAACACACAACATAAAGAGCAACCTCTGACTGGATGACTCCACCAAACCTCTACTTCCACTACAGGTTAAAAACAAAACCAAAAGGGTAACAATAACGCACACACACACACACACACACAAAAGTTCAAGTGATGAAGCACCAAGTTTACTCACTCATTTTAAATACTGCAGCCCTGTGAATGCACACAGCTGGACTAGACTGGTTCAGACCAAAAGTCATATTTAAAAGCAGCATCATGTGTAAAGTTTTACACATATTTAACAACTCATTCATACAGAGAAATATACACTAGATAAACATCACACGGAGACAGGTGATGCAAACAATCAGTTACAGATGCGTACACAGTAAAAGTACGCCTTCATGTACAAAATGTAAAAATTAAATCTTTGTTCAGCTCAGCTCATACTTTTGGTGGTTTCAATATTACAGTACAAAAATAGGCAAAGAAAAAAATAACTTTGAAAATGTCTTTACAGCATTTCAATCTGGAGCATTTCAGTTTCAATTTGACACAAGTTAAACTACAAAAGCTCATTTTCTGAACATAAGCAGTTTTGCGGCTTAAAGTTGAGCTCTTTGATGCCATGTTTATATGAACGAGTGCATCTTTTTGTCAGTTTGACTCTGGTGGACACACTTATGTCTTCATAACACAATCCAGGTACATCGATCACTATCTGCCAGCACTTGTAGAGATGAACCTAAAAGGGAACGAGGAGTAAGATTTAAACATGTACACATTTACAAAAACACTCCAATTAGAAACATCACATTTCCCCAAGTAATGTAGAGCTTCCAAAAAACCTAATACCACTAACAACCTGGAGGCATGCCTATTCACACAGAATCATATAAAAAGTCAGTTAATAATAATGACCACACCTGTTCCAGTTTTGTAATGTTAAATTTAAATGTGATTAATTAATAGAAACATAAAAACCTGCCAGAAGGGTCAAAGCAGTGATGTATCAAAGTACAGTGGCAATAATTACACCAGTTGTAATAACACCAGTGCAGTTATGTACAACAGCAATGCTCTTTGATCTGTGCAGTAAAATTAAAGCTGAGGGCAACAACTGATCAGCTCAACTTTGCTGAGGTATCAAAATCCTCCTCGTAGCACATTCCAAGCTTACTAATGAACAAGTTATATTATACTGCATGTACACTGAGACAACATACTTTGTAGGATAATTCATGCCAGTTTATTCGTAAACAGAAAGAACAGAAATACATAAAAGACCCAGACATGGGCATGATAATGTTTTGATTTAACTTTGGGGCGGCAGTGGCTCAGATGGTAGAGCGGGTCCTCTAACAATTGGAAGTTTGGCCATTCAGTTATCTGCAGTGTCCTTGGGCAAGACACTTCACTCTCCTTGCTCCAGTGAATGTCTGGTGGTGGTTAGAGACGCTGGAGGCACGGACTGGCTGCCACACCTGGCCCAGGGCAACTGTGGCTACACATGTAGTAGAGGGTGACACGGGAGTGGATTTTCACTCCTGTCCCATCCCATCCCACAGAAAAAAATCTTGTCCCGTCCCAATCCTGATAAAAATACTTCCGATCCCATCAAGCTCCCATTTAGAATGAATCCTGCTCCCATTTTTTTTAAACTTATTTAGTCTTCAGGCAATACATTGAATTTGATTAAATGTTCTCACCATTCTTTTTTAGACCAGCTGCTAAGTGTTTCTAGCTTTTTTTGGAGGTCAGTTGCAAAAAGAAAAAAGAGAACAACAATAAAATAGTACATGGTCCACACCATGTCTACCAAAGTTGAATAAACCCAAACAGAACATATAAAGTTGTATTTCACTCATTTCTAAATGTTATTAACTAACCATGTTTTACAGGCGGCATACATTGTGTTGACACCGTCGCACTCGACCCTCCTGAAGTTCATTAACATGTCCGCCTTTTCAAACCAGTTCTGCCAACCTAACAGACACGTCATTACTTCTAACTTTGCGTTGCAATTTTTTTGCCATATCGGTTTCTAACTCCATTCCTTTTCTTATTTCAATTCCGGTGGGGAAGCAGCGGCCGGAAAGCAGTGTTGGCTTCTGGGTAGTGTAGTTCTTTTTTTCCTCTTTAAAAAAACTTGGTTACAGTGTAGGTTTAATGCGCGAAAACTACAAAATGGCAGCGCCTGTCTTTTTCTCTCGTTTGGTTCCCGCTTCCTCCTGCTCCCGTTAACTTTTTATCCTGTACCATCCCAATCATGTGATTAATCGTAAAATTGACCCGTGGAAATCCTGTGACCCATGGGATTCCTGAAAAAATGTCAGCTTCTAACATGTAGCTTACCACCACCAAGCATGAATGAGGAGTGAATGAAAAATGGATACAATGTGAAGTGCTTTGGGTGCCTTGAAAAGCACTATATAAAATCTAATTCAGACAACTAAATTATGCCAATGTTTCTGTCTCTTTTCTAGCTTTCGTAGTAGTTTCATGCCAGCTTATGTCAACAATTTAGAGGAAGTCAAAGTAGAGAAACTTCCCTTAACAGAAGACCTCTTCCCCACCTACAAAAGCAGTCTTTTGGCTATCCCAAGGAAATTGACAACACCTATTCACACTTAAGGCCCATTTATGCTTGATGCAGAAGACAGATCCACAGATGGACAGACAGCATGACAGCTGATACGAACATGAATGTGAAATAATGGCAAATAAAAAATTGTTTTAGATAACTTGCCAGAGCAGGATTATTTGTCTGTTACCATAGTCTTACCTTTATGCAGAGCTTCATTGGTCATCCGATTAATGTAGCGGGAGCTGCACTCGGGAACCAGCCACTTCATCACAGTGTTTACGCAAGACTTCCTGTAAGAACTCCACACACTCCCACTGACACAAGAAGGAAAAAACACAAGCATAATTTCTATTGAATTGCACCCAACTTAAAATAAATCAGGATGTGGGTTTGTGTCTCTGCATGTGTGTGACGGTTGGAGTAACCACTTACCTGGTCTGACCCTTGACTTCTGTTAGGTCACCCACACCCACAGTACAACAAACGCCTGTGTTAAGGTCCCAACTAACCTGCAGGTTGGAATGGTATGTGTTTGGCCTAAAAACAAAAATGATGAGAATAAAAACTAAAGAAGAAGAGAACATTATAAAGAGGTACAGTCTAAAATCCAAAATGTGAGAGAAACAGAACTGAAGGAGACTTTGGGTTAACAAGTACCTGCAGTGTTCCTCATCAGAGTTTGAGAACGCCAGTAATAGCAGACCAATGTTGATCATTACAATGTTAGTCTCTGGACACACCTGATGAACATAACATACAAATTATTTACAAACTTATCTGATAAATTAACTTTCCTCTGTGTTTTATAGTTTTGAAAAGAATATGAATCTACAAACAAAAACAAAGATGACAACATGTTTATTCAAGACCACTAGAGCAAAAATATTTGGAATGGGGCCTGGGGCCGTATTTTTTTTCTTAAAGTACAGCTCTACAACTAATGAGCGTTAACTGTAATTTATATATAGAAAAATAAACAAACCCAGTTTCCAAGACTTTTTCTCTGTACTTGTAAAGGAATTGTGGAAGTAGTAGTCTTTAGGGAAGTCACTTCTGCATAGACTGTGAGCTACAGCAACGTCACTAGAAGCAGTTGAACACACACCCAAGGCAGTTTGCTCAGGGGGTAATTAAGGTGTTGCATACTTTGCTCATTGGAACTTCAGTTGTGAATCATGAGGTGGGTGCTCTTCACATATTTTCCCTGCAAGTCAGGGAAACAGCTAAGTCTGCCCAGAATCCACCAAGCCAAAGAGTAAACCACAAGCAACACTCACTTCGCACCAGTGTGATACGTCTAGTGCTGAACTGCCGCATCGAGGCCAACCTCTCTTGCAGCAGTGCATCGAGATTTTACTCAATCTTTTTTTTGTTGGCAACAACCACAAATAGTTTTCTATAATTTAAAGTTGATATGATCAGAAAAATTGACACATTTTTAAAGCTGCCTCTACACTGAAACAATTAAGGCATTTTTTTTGCTGATACAAGGTCATTATGATCAATAAATGTTTTAGCTATGTATTTTGGCTAAGAACCACTTCTATGATGCACTAAAATAAAGCAGTTCTCACAGAAACTCTAGGCACCTTTCAAGCTACTCCTGAGACGTGTGTCATACAACCGCTCTGGATGATCTAACAAACTGCTCATCACATGGGAACCAAAGTGAGGTTAAAAAAAACAAAAAAAGATGACTTTTTTTGTGCATGTAACATTTGTACCACTCAACCAAGGAGCAAACAAGACTAACTGCTGTCAACCACAGCAACTTAAAACTTTTTATTAAACAGGAAAACTAATGTTAAAAAGGAGCAAGCCGTCTACTTTTGCAGCATTTCTATAAAAACATTAGTGCGCACCCAAAAGTTGTTTTTTTAAATGCTGACCAGAGCTAAGAATGATAAATATACAATTACTGCAGAACCATGGGACTGAATGCTGATCAAACATTTTCTCACCACACCCAAAACCAAATGCAGAAGGCATTACACTATCAGTGTAAAAAGTGCTTAAGCTCTACTTCAAATCACTAGATGATTTAAGTTTCAGGCCAATCTATTCCAAGTTTGATTGCAACTGTGTGTTGTTTCAAAACTACCTCACTATATTTGTAACAATAAGACCCTACTTGGTGATAATGTAATTTTCACAAATGAAGACGTTTTAAAAAAAAAAGCTTCAGTGTGAGGTCTAAGGAAGTAACTTTACAAAAGGAAAACGCCAGCTGCAGAGTATTCAGTACTCCAGGTTTGCATTCACCTCTAGTATCACAACATCGTAGTCACTGAAGGAGCAGAACTGTGGAGCCCAAGCAGCATCATTCCTGATCACCTCATTGATGAGGTACTCAAAATCCAGAGTCAACTGTTCAACACACACACTCTGTGTGTGAGAGAGAGAGAACAAAAAGTACAATTGATGCAAAATGCAAACATGATAGTTTTCACTCATACAAAACTATGTTTGAGTTAAAACACATTTGACTGATTACTGTTTGCCACTAGGTATGCAGTACATTAAAGAAAAATTGAAATTGAACATTAAGGACCTTGTTCAACCATCTATACTCTGCAAGTGTCCTGCAAATGCTTTTTCTTTCCATTGGCATTTTACCCGGTATGAGAGCTGCTTTTATTGTACTACTTCTTTTAGTATTTCTTTTATATTTTGTTTTTTACTTCTTTTATTTCTTTTAATTTAGATGTTATGTTCACCACTTTGTTCAGCTGATGCTGTTGTAAAGTGCCTTATAAATAAAGTTGGCTTGGCTTGCCTGTCCAGTATGTGGTTCAGTCACCAGCTGGAGGTTCTGTCCTTTCAGATCTGTAACCGTGAAAGGCAGCTGGACTTTATCGTCTTCATAACCTAAAAAATGAAAGTGGAAAAGTCAGACTTAATTTCAGACATGACCTGATAAAAACCCTTTCGAGTTTAAATCACTCTTTCACGGTCTCTCACCCCCTGCACCTCCTGAATTCTGCTCTGCTCCTGGCTGTTGTAGGCGGTAATGCAGGCGTGAGTAGTTTACATATCCAGGCTCACTGGGGCCAATATCCTTGCATGAGGACAGGGTTGAAGTTGATGGAGATGATGATGAAGAAGAGGCAGGGGACATCACTTGTTCAGTGCCCTGAGGAAGACTTTGGTTGACATAATATGTTGATGCTGGAAATGACCTAGTCCGTTCATCCTCTGTCCTAGAGTTTTTACAGTCCTCAATCTCTCTGGAAGTCTCTACATTAATCCCTTTATCTCTTGGTATATGCACTGCCTCTTTTTCACTAATATCTGCGGTTCTCCTCTCCCCTTGGCTCTCACTCTCTTTCACTCCGCCTCCTTGAGCTCGTCTGAAAATATCAGCAGCAAACTCCCGAGCTCGAATGGCTGCCTGTGAGTGGCTAGGAGATGATGGAACTGGAGTGGGCCTGCAAACAGCCTGTGGATTTTCAGGAGACCCCTGAGGTAGTGAGGAAAAATCCAAGGAAGTTGACGAAAAGGATGTTGAGGCTTGATTTGAGAGGACTGCTCTTTTTGTGTAAAGAATCTGTGATGACTGACCCAGCTTCCCTGCAAGTAAGACATTTAAAGACACAAAACTGTAAAATATGATGGCAACAAAGAAGAATAATCATAATGGGACTATCTGATAGATTTTGATTAACAAAAATACAAAAAAAACAAAGAGAAAACAAAACACAAAGAAAACTAAATTCTGCACAAAATAATTGAAGTGAGGACATCAAAATGGCAGAGTGCACAAACAACTTCATGAGAACAGAAGCAAGAAGTATTCATGCAAATCTGGTGTCTTTCATTCCTGGACAATGATTGGTCTTTAACTAATATTCTCATTACAGGCACACATTATATGAGAAATGTGCTTATTCTCTATTTTTCTTTGGGTGTTACCTGGGCAGAGTGAGATTCCGCAAGCGACCAGAGAATAGCTAGTGTTTAACAGGATGACCTGGTCCTTTTTCAGCTGGAAAGCTGGCTGAAAAGTGGGAAATGGATAAACCACCTGATACCTGCTGTTTAGAACAAATCCATGTTCAAGACACTCGCCACTTCCTGGGGACAAAAAGAAAAAAAGAGATGAATTTGGATGAGAGAAAACTAAATGGAGGCAATGAGAGCAGTTACAAAGTGCATGATAAATGGACTGTATTTATAGAGCACTTCTTCCACATTCACGCACACTTATAGAGGACTTCTATTGTTATATACTAAGTAATTCTACTATCACACACAGTCATTCCCCGATTGACACATCAGGAAGGAACATGGGGTTCAGTGTTTTGCCCAAGGACATTTTGCATGTAGTCAGAGGAAACCTGGAATCGATCCACCAACTTTCCAGTTGGCAGATGACTGCTCTTCCTCCTGAGCTACAGCCTGGATCTGTGTGTATGCTTACCTGTACGAATAGTCGTGGCTGAGGGAACTGGACAGCAGGTAGAGCAAGGTTTTGGAGGAGGCATGGAAGCTATGGTGATGTAAATGTCTCTGTTGTTCTCATCACTCATCATTAAATTCATCAGCACAGAGCTTGAACTGCGTGTACTGGGGAAAAACAAAACAAAAACACTAATGACACCTACATACTGTAATAGCATTATTCTGGGTACAATTATGTAGCTACATTTTTCCTTACTTAAAGCCAAAGATGACAATTTTGGAGTGATCATTTGGCCACTCACATACAGTGAGATACAAATCACTGTAGATTTCCTCTCCTGCAAACAGTCGCACATGATGGACCTAAAGACAAGAGTAACAAGACAGGAAATCGTGAAATAAATTGTCCATTTTAAATACATGCAAGTTCATTGGATTTTGCAAGTGCCTAGTAAATTTCATTTTATTTACCTGTTTGAGCCTACTGTGCAGGTTGAACTCCCACCAATATAGATGATAAGTATAGAAAGAGAAATCATCATCCTCTCCACAGTCACTAGTGTAAGACAGAACGTAGCGGCCACATTTGGTAAAGCCAAGAAAGATATGTCTGAAACCAAAAAGGTGAAGTACTGCTGTAATTATGTAACACAGCTGAAACAATAATTTACATAATAAATCATAATTGAACTCACAATTAGGTAGCAGAGAAGATGCACACAGATACATTTCTATTTAGGTCTTTAAATATAGGTTTATGACATGGAAAGCAAAATTTTTATTTTTTTATTTTTTAAACCTGTCCACATAACAATTTAACCAGAGATTTTCCAGAAAACTCATTTTCAGAAGCCTACAACTGAATCCTCAGGTGGGAGATGGGTTAAATAAATAAACAAGCAAGCATTTGTCAGGAAATTTATATGCATGTATACACAACCCAAGTGTCACGGACTGACTGTGTTTCTATCATGAACCATTTTTAGTTTGATACAGTGAAATGTCAGGTTCCAGTTACAGATTTGGGAGAAGGCATTACGACTGTACTAATTTTATGTAATTGGCAGGATAGAAAGTCTTCAACTCTACCTGCAGTCTCATTTGTTGCTCAAGCACCAAAGTCTTGACTCACAAATCAAAGATCACATTCTCCTTGAACTACAACTAATATGCATTTAAGGTGCTTGACAACTACAAACCCACACAGACCCTGCTCTCAGGAACTCCTCGCTGACAATGTTCTTTAATGGGACACACACTCGCGGCGGCAGCTTCCTGAACAAGCGCTGGGAAAACTGTCCTGACAGCTGCAAAAAAAAAAAAATAATAATAAAATACAAGAGAAATGAGATGGTATGGATAAATAACAGATGCGTTTCTACATTAGCAACAGAGTGTCATTTTCAATGGTTATGAGTAACCCCGACGAGTGCCCAGCATGATCCAAAAATCAATACGTTCAGATGCCAACATCTGCACATAGAAATATGCGTTTACACCCCAAAACTACTGCAGTTAATACGTTATGTCAAAGCTTGACGGGTTTATTACCGTTATATATTAAACTGACTAACTCTCATCGCACTTTATTGAAAACAGTATTTGCACGCCAAACTAAAACAGCTGCAACCGAGAAACATTGTCGTTTTTTCTTAGCTTTAGCTAATTAGCCACCTGTCGGTCGTTATTGAGTTAAATAGTGGTTAATGTGCTAGCTATTGGGCTAGTTAGCAGCTACATACTAGCTAGTCTTAGGAGCTCCTCAAAACATGGAGGCCTCCACCTAAACACTACCAGTTTCTGGACTATTTCTTTGTAAAAGCATAGCTTTTGTGGATTTATACCCACCTTTCCGCGCACGAGAAGTTTTACGACATTGTCTTTGTGTTTTCTGTGGGTTTTCTGTTTGCTATCGTCCTTTTCAGATTTCGAGCTGGGCGCCATTTCTCTCCTAACTGTTGTTCCTTGTTGGAGTAGAGCCCGATGCGATTGGCTGTCAGTCTGCGCGAGGCTGCTCTTATTAGCTGAGAGATACATCAATCAAACCCGAAAACAGCCCAACACCCTACATGAAGCTATTCATAAAGATGTATTCTCAATTAGACACTTTTCATTGTTTCCCTAAACTGTGGCAATCTTCCACAACACATTTATTGCTTTATTGCTGCCGAATAAACAACACACCAGTAATATGAATGTTTTTATTGAAGTCTTTAAAAACAAACTGTAAAAAAAAAAACTTAAAAAAAGAAGAAAAAAAAGAGTACATTAACAAAATCTACTGGGAGAAAAAAATATATAATTAAAAATTAAAGATGTTGAAATTAAGAGGGCAATCAAGCACACAAATGCACACACAACCAACCTACGTAGTGCAGGAAAGGTGGTGCCTTATTACAGCCAACTTGCACTCATTTTTCTGTTCAGTAGCATAAACCATTTAGACACACCAACCCTCTTAAGAAAAAATAATTACAGAATAAATTTAAGTCACAGGGAAAAATACACCTGTAAAAGTATTAACTGAGGTTACAAAAGTACTAACAAAAAAACAAAAAATAAAAATTAACATCTCTACAATCATCTCTAATATAAACGGAATTGTTGAATATATTCAAAATACTGCCAGACCATTTATTCCGTCCAAAAACTGAGGGAGACAAAATGACAATCTCCGTTGAGATGCAGATGTGTTAACAAAAATGTTCATTTCACATTTTTTTACAAAAGAAGAAGGAAAAAAAAAACTTAAAAGCAATCAGATAAATTAAAAAAACGTGTGGATGGGTAAGGTAAAGGAACAAACTAAACAGTAACCAGGGAGGTCATATAGTGCTTTGTTCAATACATGGGTATAACGAGTTCCCTTTTCTTTTCTTTTTTTAATTGTGACATTTAAAAAACAATCATGAAGACTGGAATAGAAAATGTCTTGATGAATTAGTTGGCCATGGTTTTGTCTTTCTGAAGCAAAATGGGAAAAACAAACATCCAGAGATCGATTCATCCAACAGACAAAATCATTTGTTTACTGGGGCTGTAAAGAGATCACAGACACAATATGATTAATCTTTTTGTGTATAAAGAAAAGTGAACATTTTCTCATTATCTGATATGCATATTAAAAATGTAAATGTTTAATTTAGGATTTGATTTATGTATGTTCAACTAAGTAAATCAGGTCTCTTCACTACCACATTGGTTATCTAGCCTACAGTAATTATACTTGAATTCTTGTATCAAATCTATGTAATTAATTAGACTAAATAAAATACCATGGAGAAATTTCTTTTAAGAAAAACTGTCACAAAAAAACAACAACAACAAAAAAAACAACACAAAACGATAGAAAATAGAAACAGTAGTAACAAGGTTTCACGTAAAGTTAATAAATGTGTGTGTTACCTGTTGTCCTGGCTGAGGAGCAGCTGCCTGCCCAGGAGCCTGCCCTGCCTGTCCGTAGAAGGCAGCCTGTTGTCTGTAATATTCAGCCCAGGCTGCGCTGTAGTCCTGCTGTCCACCAGCTGCAGCTCCCCCGGCTCCAGCTGTTGCACTGGGTGCTGCCGCGCCTTGAGCACCTGCTGCCCCTCCAGCTGGCTGAGCTGAAAAACATAAAAGTTAAGCACTAAATTAAATGTTACTTTATTATTCCAAAAGTTAAAAATAAAAATATGTCATTCTCAAAGATCAGATAAATTGAGATGCGATTATATTACACATTTCATCCCAAAAAGGTCCCTTCTACTTAAACAGTCCATGTAAAAGGCCACTGTTGATTGGCTCTGATGATGCTGCTTCACCAGGTTATAGGCAAGAAAACTACCATCTCCAGCCACAGCTGTACTGAAGATAAGCAACGTCTGGATGCAAACGCATTAAATCATTCAAGTTTCCTCAAGTGAAGTGCTGATTCCCTTCTTGTAAACAGCCTCAGTGATGCATTTTCAGTCTAGTCTGTGATCCTCCACCACCCCCATCTCTTTTCCCAGGAAAGTGTTTTGCTTATGTCTACTCAATAATCTACAATCATGTCCTTTGTCTTGTTTGCATTTGCAATGAAGTGATTGTAGAAGAGCTCTAACAGTTCTCTATACTGATCTAAATTCTATCACTGAAACATCCCACAACTACAGAATTGAAGTGACAGGTTGAGTGAAGAAAGAGTCCCCCCCTGTGGTCTTTCTGTGCTGCTGATCACCTACTCGGACAACGATTCAGTTGCACAGACAGGTTTGACATATAGTCAATAATCCAGGCAGTTAGGGAGGCATCCACCTGTATTTTCTGAGACATTTTTTAGTGGGCAAGGTCAGTAAACCGTCAATTTCAGTTTGTCTCTCTTTTCTTTCCCATTCTTGGACATATTTTTGCTCTTTCATAGGTTGACTTTTAGCTCTCTACACAATCATCAATAGGGATTTTTGGACAGTAGTTTCTTTTTTTTCTTGTAGTTCTGATGACTACTTGAGACAGCTCTACTATTTTTGTTCATAGATCCATTTTTTTATCCCTCTGCCCTGGTTAAGATGTTTTTTTTTTTTAACACAGTGGTTCTCAAAAAGCCTTCTTTTTCATGATCAGTTTAAGTTTCCATCATGCATACTTTTTTGAAATGATGACAATAAATCAATGGATTTAAAATGAATTGTGTTGATTAAAAAATTGTTAATGCGTTGTAGGAATGAAATTTAAATATTCTGAAGCCTGATCACATATTTCACCAGGTTACAATTCAGAATGGGATGTAAAACCTCATCAGTCTTTTAACAATTTAAAATCAGTAAAATACATGTGACAAGTGTGTTATTTGATCAAACCTACTCATGCCCATCTTCTTATAGTACTCCTCCCAAGCTTTAGTGTAGTCTGGCTGACCTCCAGAGGTCTGTGCCACTTGGCCCTGGTCCCCTGGTCCTGCTGCAGCAGGGCCACCAGGAGTCTGGGCTGCCATAGCGCCCCCTGGCTGTTGGCCGTAATATTGTGCATAGTAGGCTGCCCATGCTGCATTTGGATCTGCTGCTGCCTTATCTTGTGGGGGGAAGATAAAAACAGGTAGAAGAATAACTTATGTATGGAAAAACCAATACAAGAAAGAGGGAGGAAAGCGTTAGATACAATGGAACTTACTGGGATCATGTGGATTTGGAGCTTGCCATTGCTGGTACGTATTTCCCCATCCCTGATGATGGTACTGTGGACCACCAGGTGCAGCCCCACTACAAAAAACAGACAGGGCATCTTAAGACTGCTTGTCTGCTAATAACTAAAAATGCTTATTTATGTCAGTTTCCAGTTAAAAATTAAGGAATGTTGAATGCCGTCTGTGAGTTATACATACTGGGGAGCTCCACCAGGAGGCCCAGCATTATAAGGAGCAGGATTGTAGGGATCCATGGGACCACCTGGGCCTCCTGGACCACCACCCACTGGACACAACGGACCCTGGGAAAAACAGAAGGTAACATTCACAGTAACAAACAGGTGAACGTTTTATATTTTTTATTTTAAATGACTGTTTTAAGTGCAAAATGCTTGTCTGCTTCATTGGGCACTTTAGCATACCTCAATCTTCTCTTCTATAAGCTGCTTTGCATGGTCAATCTGTTCTGGGGACCCTCTGATGATGAACAGTTTGAAGTTTGGGTCACCGTTCGGAGGTGGCTGACGAGATATCTCCACAAACGCACCAGTTTGCTGGTTGATGGACTTGACGTTCTCGCCTCCTCTGCCAATGACTAACCCACATTTGTGAGCAGGAATGGAGAAGGTCACCTCTCCTCCCGGAGGACCCCAATTGCCCTGACCTCTTCCCCACCCTCGACCTCCAGGCGACATCCCTGCACCAGGACCTGGAGGACCCTTTGAAAAAGGAAATGCCACAAGCCAGCTAGCTTATCAGTTGCCCTTAGAATAATGTGGAAATCAGTGTTAAGAGTTTGAAAGAAATCGAAAGCTTGCTTCTGCACTTACCCCTTGCCCTCCCTCCTCTCGGGCACGGATGCTCTGTAGCAGGTCAGTGATAATTGAAGCAGCATGTTGACACTGGTCTGGAGGGCCCACAATATTGGCAATTTTATCAGGACCCGTACCATCATCTGTAATTCATAAATATATTGTGGTTTATTACAGATGTTTACACAGTATATGTAAATAAAAGCCTAAATTATTAACTTGAAGAGGTTTCCTTGATACATTGCAAATTATTCAAGTAAAATTTTAAGGGTGCATTCACACTGGTGCCTTTGTGGTAATACTATGGCTGCTCGATTATGGGAAAAATTATAATCACGATTATATTGATTGAAATTGAGATCTCGATTATCTAATATGATTAGAGAAAGAAAAAGAGAGGGGGGGGGGGGGGGGCATTTCAAGCTTTGTCTGTGGCCACCCCAACTAGTTTCTTTCCCCCAGGTCCCAGTAGCTATTGTTTTTCTCAAACCAACACCAGCTCTGT
>JBAMHW010000004.1:26934628-26949428 GCA_037177495.1 Rhadinocentrus ornatus
GTTTCTTTCCACCAGGTCCCAGTAGCTATTGTTTGTCTCAGACCAGCAGCAGCTATGTTCTGCCGGGTGTGATCTGGAATAAATGAGACTGGAGACATTTCGTTTTCACATTAAAATCCGCATCATATACGGCCCTACGGTGCGGCTTGATCACAGGTCTGTATGGGTGGCGAAACATTGGACTGTAGCCACGTCCTTCACAACACCCTCATGACACTCATCATACAGGGCATGGAGAGACACGCGATTAAAATAGTAACGCGATGGCAGTGATGCCATTTGTCCAAAATGTTGATGAGTTTCTTCCCCTGTTGTTCACTGTGTTACCTGAGCGCTGGTCTTTGACGAGAATACAAGTTATGTTTGTTTATAACCTTTGTTATCTCTCTCTGTCTCTGGGAGCTGGTGGATTATTTAGTCACGACTCACAAAAATTGAACATATTTCTACTTCATTGTGTCGTAAGCCCCTGTGTGCACGCCAATGTGAACGAGCACAACATTTCACATGCACAAAAGTCGCCTGTTGCTTGGCTGGAGGAGGGCAGCGATTTCTGCCTCATCGTGCAAGTTCCATAGAGTTTTAATAGAGAAGGAGCGACGTCGCCTCCCGTGTGTCCAGCCCATAACTTAAGGTAGTTGCAACTCGAGTTGAATTAAACCGAAACGGCTGGGACTGTGGGAGGAGTCTGCAGCAGAGCACTGCAATGCCAGTGGCGCTCGATTTGCAACTGAAAACAGCACAAGAGTAAACTGCGAAGTAGCTAAATAATCGGACCATTTCATTTTTATGATCGTTGAAAACCCAGATCGTAATTGTGATTAAAATTCGATTAATCGTCCAGCCCTAGGTAGTATTAACACTTATTCACACCCAGGGGTGGACCAAAGTTAACTCTGGTCAGCTTGCAAGTGAACTGAGACTCTGTTTTCAAGTGAACCCTGGTGCTTGCAGTGTAAAAGCAAACAGACCATCCGGTTAACCAAAGAGAGGAAGTGACACAGAACCCGTCGTAGGGCAACATGTCGGATAGCTCGCTGCTTCACCTGCTCCTCTTACTGTACTGCTATTGAAAACCGTATTTGGTTTAAACACCAAAGTAAGAACAGAAACCTTGACTGCATAAATTTATTGTAGCTCCATGGTTTAGTTGCGGTGAACGAGACAGCTGAACGTGAAGGTTATTTGATTTTAGCTCTGGCCACTCAATGAACTAGGTTTACTTCTTAGTCCTGCTTTTCTTCTGCTTGGTCAGTATTTTGGGTGATATTTCCCCCAGCAAGCAGTTTTAGCTGTGTGACGTTGTCCAGGCGGTTCGGTCCCCTTGAGTAAAGTGCAGTGCAAAAGCAAATCAAACCAAACAAAAGAGCAAAATATTTTGGAATTCCGTGGCCAACTGAACAGAGTCCCTAGAACTACCCTGGTATGAATGCACCGTAAATCTCATTCATCTTTACTGCACCTAGTCACAGCTGTTATCTGATAGAAAACAATGGAATTTGCTTTGTTTGGTACAAGAAGTATCATTTGTAGATTTGAGCTCAAGATTTAACTTTACAACAGCTTAAAACATTATAAGTTATGTTATAAATTAACTGAACTTTACAAAACATCAACCAAATGTGAAGAAAGAAACTATGTATAATTCCAAAGACATCTCTGTATTGTGATCCTGAGATTTCTCCTGATTATTCTAGCCAGCCCTTATTACCCTTCAATACCACTGAGGAGCTCATGGTGAAACATGGCATTCGGTTTGCATGTAGAGCTTACCAGGTTTAAACTGTATCTTTACTCCAGCATCACTCTGGATCTTCTTTATCATTTCCCCATTTCGACCAATCACAACTCCCACAGACTGTCTAGGCACAGCTATCTGTAAAATTTCAAGATGTGAGAATTACAAGTACTGTCAAGGCTCAGCCAGTTATTAAAACTATAATCATATTCAGCCATAACTGTGCTTTCCATGTTTACGTACTTCAATGCCACCTCCTCCCATCCTTGATCCGTATTCATTCCGGTCTCCAAAACCACCGTGCTCTCTTTCTCGCAGGATTTCATTGACCATCTCCTTTGCTTGCTACAAAAGTAAGAAAAAGAAGAAGTGATGAGAGGACAAACATGGGCCAAAAACATTTTAAACTCAACACCACAGTTTGTGAACAAACAATACCTGCACTTTATAGGGGTCCCCAATGATGCGTAACGGTTTATCTACATTGGGTGGCTGAGATCCATCTTGAATAAGAATCATTTTAACTCCTGCTCGCTCCTAGGAATGTGTACGAGACATTGCACTAATTAAAATTAAAAGGCTGACTAAAACAAGACCAGCATCAGTGGATCACATTTTTCACTGGTTAAAACTTCCTGTACGAAGGTAGAAAACATAACCCGACACTTTTGAAAATTCCTTTTATATGACAGCTAAATTGCAGTATGCCGCGAGTCCCACCTGTAGCTGTTTAATTGTCTCTCCTCCTTTGCCAATAATGAGGCCAGCCTTGCCTGCAGGGATGATCATCTCTTGCATAGAACCGGGCTGTCCATTGCTCGAATCATGACCCCTTGACACAATGTCCTCTATAAATTCTTTAGCTCTCCTGGAAAGAAAATCAAATTAATGAAAGATTAAATGATTGAAGGGACCGAATGTAAAGCAGTATACAAACTATTTAAGGTGGTCTCAAACTATCCTGAGTTCTTATTTGTTGGTAGAGTCAACTGTACAATTACAGACCTGTTTTCTCTATTTTTATGCCAGTCAAACATTGGGCTGGACAATAATGTTGATTTTATCCATAAATTCAAATTAAATAAAAAATCCGGATTTACACAACTAATTTATTTCAACAACTTGATACGCATGCCAGTGAGAGGGTAAAATAACTGCGGACGAGTGAGCAGACACGAAAATTTGCTAGATTGTCTGATTTTCTTTTTTTTTTTTAAACTGTCGGTTATAATGAGGCTTGGACATTTAACCATTAACTTTGATGCGCAAATTTCGAAGTTGTGATGTGTACTTCAGCAAAGTAAGGTCCTCCAACTTTAGTTCTTGTTAAGCTGGTGAACAAGGGCCAGTTTGCCAGGAAGCAGGGCTTCTAGGGGGCATTTCGACCAAAGCTGAACCAGTGCTGGTTCGGTGTTGGTGCTAGAGCCAGGGTTTAGCTGGTGCTTCCTGCAAACCTGTTCGGTTTTTCACAGACGAAGCCAAGTCGGTGCTGCGTCATTGAACGCAGCCAGTGTTTAAGAGACTGACGTCGGGTCGGCTTTAATGGAGTATTTTAACCGTGAGGAACAATAAATGTGTGGCACATCATTTCTTGTTTACACAATTTTGCAGACCATAAGTTGTATTATTTGATCAATAAAAATGAACCAAAATTGCAAAGCAGTTTACTCTGGCTTTTGGTTTTATTGAAATTTGAGTTAGAGTTAAATAAGTAATTAAGTTTGGTTTGAGTTGAGCACCGAATGCAGTGGAATTGTGCATGAGTTTGCACCTTGTGCATATATATTATATTATATATATACATACACATTAATACTATATTACACAGCTAGGCACATTAATTATAATATGTATCTGTTGTGAGCATACTATTATTCACTACTGAGATATAGAGGAATTTAAAAGATTTTATTAGATGTTTTCAAGCGATCGCCACAAACATTCAAATTGTGTTTGTTTTCTTGTTATGGTCATTGAAAAGTTTTTCAGCCTTTTTAAGTAATTTACTAGCTGGTCAATGGTTGTTTCATAGCCTACTGCAGCATCTCCTCCTGTAGATTTCTGAAAGCAGCCTTTTGTCAGAGCTCTAACCTGCTCCTAACTGTTGATGTGAAGCGGTTCTTAGATCTGGCCCAGCAAAGAGTTGGAGCCTGCTTGGAAGCTTTATTAGAGCCAGGAGCCAGTGCTTGGGCAGTGGAAAGTCAAAGAACCGGTGCTCAGGCTGGCTCTGGCTCCGAACCAGCACTGGAACCAGCTCAGTTGAAACCTTTTTGGCCTCATCACCAAGCTCTAGTCAAACATCATGTTCATTCCCTCTACTGAAGCTGTCATTTATGACGTCACAGATAAGAATTTGTTAAGTACAATCACATTGCTGTCATCATACACAATGTTATGTTGCACCCAAGTTGATTTGGTCAATGGTTAATACTGGCGCATGCACTACACTTTTGAAATCTCAGAGTTTGTAGGCATCTTTAGATGTCAAAGCACAATCTCTGGGTTCTACATGTATCAGACAAATGTCAACGACTAAAAATAGCTAAGAGGCTGAACTTTCTCTTTCAGCTGTTTTGAAAAATGAGAATTCATTATTAAACAAATGAATGTCAAGAGAAACCTACTGTATGGCATCTGGCGACCCTGTTAGAGAAATAGTTCTTTCAGGAAGACCGGCACTGTCTGCAAATTAATGCAAAAAGTTACCAAATCAAGGACAGCTGGAGCGTCGAATTATACTCTTAGAAAAAAGAAAAAAAAAAGAATCTGGTGTTGACACATCGCTCACCATGTGCAATTTGGACCTTGCAGCCAGAGTCGTGCTGGATTTTGTTAATCTGTTCACCTCCTCTGCCAATAACTTTAGGCACAACAACAAATACATTTTCAATTTAGTTAGAACACACAGACACAACCTGTATTATTCAAGAGAAGTATGTCCTTATACTCACTGAGACCAACCATGCCATCCGGTACCCTGTAATCTTCGGTCATCGTAGAGGACCTGACACTGCAGGTACATGATGCGCAAACAACATTCAAAATGTTCATGTAAAAAACAAACAAAAAAATAAATAAATATATAACACTAAAAATGACCCCATACCTTTGTTGAGACAAAGCAGCTAGCTGTGCTCCAATAGCTGTAAACAAATAAACAATTAGTTAGAGTTGATGGGAGACAGAGCAGAGAAGGCATTTGTACTGTAATAAAAGCCTATATTTAACGTACACATTGCTGAATCTCTTTCACTCTGTGATGCTACCTTCTTTGCATTTGGTTCATCTGGGAGAAGAAGAAAAAAAGAGAAAAAAGGGAGCATCACAAACAAAGTGGATACACAAATGCAAACAATGTGCCAGTTTGTTCTGATTTCCAACCTGCTTCTTCCAGGGATCGTTTCTGTGCTGTGAATGGATAACTTTCTGCTCCGTTGTTTGACACTGGCGGCACACCATCTCCACCTATTTTAGCAGCAATCTAGAAACAACAAACGATTAAATCAGACATGTCTGCAATGTAGTCTAGAGATTTTATAGAAGAATATTTCAACAATTCTTTGGCCAACTAGTGATGAGTCAAGAGAATTAGCTTTATCTTTGAAAGATTTAACACAACTATCATCAGATTACAGGCAAATCAGACTTCTAAAAGCTCCAAACTGTCTTCACTGGAGATCTGATTTGTTTCCAGACATCACTGACTGCTCTGTGTGGGATGCTGACTGAACCACAACAATATGACATATTATTGAGCCACAACTTTTATGATAATTATTTTAAAAACAAGAAAAGTGTAATTTTCTAGTTTCAGCGCTTTGCGAGTTTTTATTTTTGGCCACACAAACCGATAAATGTTAGATTAGAGGTTGTTCATTAATAATTTTTTTTAATGCATATATTTTCTTACAATTATACAGAAAAACAATAAATTTTAGATGTTAAAATGGAAGCAAATATTAGCTGATATGGTAACCTCGCCGTTGATTAGTGACCTTTACAATACAATTTACTTGGTTCATGTATGCTAAAGATTATGATTTCGCTTTTTTTTTAGAACATGTATTGTAGTTTAATTAAACTAAATCTATGTCAATGTTACTTGTCGTGAATTAATTTTCACATATGTGGGCCGGGGAAGGATAATGGAGCGTCATTATCGCCTCACTGTTAACTTGTTAACGGTTAGCATAGCAAAACTAGCTTATTTACGCTGAATCTAACTGAAGGATAACGGTTTTGTAAGAAAATTTTATTAATGTAAACGATCAACCGCAAGTAAAGTCGTCGATTACTCTCCCTCGTAAACACTTTCAGTTTATCTGTCAACACGAATGTGTGGTTCAAATGAATGGCATAGCTGCTAGCTAGCCTGTTAGCTTGTTAACTTATGCTACCATCATTTAAGCTAGCAGCGTTTCCCACCTCCTACCTAGCTCACCGGCTGCCTTCTCTTGTGGTCGAGCAGTTAAATTACCTGTCTGGCTCGTTGTACGGCGTCTGCAAAAGCATCCTTTTTCAACCCAGCACCTACTCCATTAGATGGCAGGCCGCCGTAATCAGACATACTGCTCTTAATAGACAAATAGACAGAGACACACACGCACACAGGGGACAGGCTGGGTAGCTTTGTCCGGGTCGTGCTGCGCAGAAGCGGGAAGGTTAACCGGAGAAGACTGGGGACTCTAATGTCTAATGCACGCCGGCAAACTTCCCGTGCTTAAAATAACCAATCAGTGCTGCTCCTACCCCGGGTTTTCGCGTCCTCCTTCTTCTTCTTTAGTCTGTTAATGCTTACGGTCCATTGATGCAGCGCCAAATATCGCCTCCCCCTGACTTCAGTACGGGCCAGAGTGGAAAATACTGTAGGCCTGAACGTCAGTTTTATTATCCAGACAACATTTTACAGTGGATATATATATATAATTTAATATATATAATTTAAATTACGCTTGTGTTTATTCACAAAAAATGCTAATGTGAATGTTGTCACGTTTATTTGTTCAAAACAACAAATACCAGAAATTTTCCAGTGATTTCTTTTCGTTTTCTATTAAATGCTATTTAGATGTTACCCGATTCGAATGTTTTAGCCTATGTACTGAAGAAGGCAGGTAACAAACAAAAATTGGGGTACAAGTAAAAATAAGAGGATGTTATTATTGAGTATTTGGGTATACATTAATTTGTGTGATTGTTAACAATGAAATCTGCTTATAGTTGCATATAAAGCATGTCAAACTTTAAATGAAACTTTTCAGTGTTAGGCAAATCAAAATATGTCCCGGGTCAAATATCTTGACGTGTTCTGTACTGTTCACTTATTTTGCCATATTTAAATTATTGTGTACAGGTACGAGTAAAAACAACAGTTCATTGCATTCATTACAGAAAAAAGCAAAGGGTCATCTGCAAGGTGGGATATCAGAAACACACACTATTTTAGAAGTTAAAAAAACTAAAGTTTAGTGATTTGGTGAAGTTACAAACAGCAATAATAATGCATAAAGTGAGAAATTATTTACTACCTGACCACTGACTATGTTTAATTATGTTTATTAAATCTTCATGGGTAATATAATTTGAGGGGGAAATTAAATCTAAAGATTTTAAGAGTAAGAACAACTAGAAGGGCTAGAAAGAACACATGAAAGGCATGTAGTATTCAGTATATGTTTTAAAATTATGGAATAAGCTTCATTTAGGACGTAAACAATGTCAAAAACTTCACGTCTTTATAGGTATGTATGCATGTATATATATATGGAAATGTAGATAGGTATTCAATATGCCTAGTATAGTGTATATCTTTGCATCTGTAAGAACTATACAGAGGTAAATATGCTTCTTTATTCTACATATATATTTGCTTGTTTTGTGGATAATCTTAATGATATTTATTTGATTTAGTGCAATAACTGTAGGAAGAGCAAGTTATGACCAGTAGAGGGGGCAGGAATGAATAATAATTTGCTTCATCCTGCTCCTTTTTGAACTGAATGATTATCGATACCGGTAATTAAATTAACTTTTAAAACTATACATATGTTTATTTTGTAATTTGAGCATACTTTGTTCACATGTTCAAAATAAAAAAAAATAAAAACAGTTGGGACTTCTTTTTTTTTTTTTTCAAGATTTGTTACAATAAAAAAAAAACATGCTTTCATAGAATTTAGACACATTGTTTACAGTGTCAAACCGAAGACAACAGAACTGAGACAGCAAGTGAACAATCTGTTTTGGGGGTAGGAATGGTTTTATTTGGTTGGCATGTTTTACAGATATCTGCATTGTCCCAACATTTGCAAATTAATCTATTATTAAAAAATTATCTAGGGAAAGCAACATGTGTATGCCTTAATTTAAAAATAAAAATGTTCACCAGCTTTAATTACAATTTTTTTTTTTCCATCATGACAAAGTTAACCCTCTACTACAATGAAAATACTGTGTGGCACCAGAACTTATAATGTTCTTCAAAGGAAAGACAACATAGGAACAGTACGTAGCTGAATCCTTTGTGCTTCTCCGTATGACTTCGGCAAGTTTCCTTTAGTAAAACGTGAAATCTTTGGGTATGTTATACTTCCAGTAAGGAGGCAGTTCAGAGTGTTACCTGTTTTCACATTCCTTCATTTACCCCAGGTGATCATTTTAGTAACTGCTGACATCTGTTTGGCTCCTGTTGTGCTTTGATAATTGTGACAACTGTTTAAAACATGTCAATAAATGTCCTGAGTTTGTAACTTCGCTGCTGTGCAGCACCTTCAGGCTCCTCTCCCTCTCAGCCCTCCGTCTTCTCTATATACCACCTGGTAGAGAAAATAACGCTGAAGTAATGTAAGTTGGCTTCCAGGTTTTACTTGTTATCTGGCAAGTTCATGCAAGTCTTTATCTGTTTAAATCACTGCAGCAGCAAGATGCTCATTCTTTAGTGTTTGCACAACTTCGGACATGCATTGAACTCCTTTCATTCGTTGTCAGTTCAGGTGGAGGCAGATTATGTGTTATACTTTACAACATTTCTATTATGTTTTTCTCATTCTGCCATCTTCATCCTCAAAACCTCAAACTTGCAGTCTCAGGATCACCCCCAGCCAGAGCTTATTTTCTCATGCATTGACAACAGATCTGCACGTGCTTGCAGAAAAAAATCCACACCAAAATGCCTTTCCTTTTACTACCCATTATCCTTCCTTTCCCTCCTACCCTCAATGTCCACTCCCATCATTATCCTTGTGTATTCGTAGACGACATAGGACACGCTCACAGCAGGGACGACTTTCAGCAGGTTCGGAGAAATCCCTCTATAAAGTCCAGCAACGCCCTCCTGAGTCACAATGTTGCGCAGCAAGGAGAGCATGGAGACTTTAGGGGCTCCTTTCACCAAAGCTGATGGGAGTGAAAAGGAGAAAGGTTTATCAAGACATTGTTGATGTAATGAACACTCAACTAACCAGTGTCATCCCCTGGCCTAAAGTACAGGTGACATAATTTTTTTTTCTTTTATGCATTGCAGATTATTCCAGTTCTTCACCTTCATGAGGTCCTAGGCTATTCTACAGCATGTTGTGTTCTCAGGGCAGAGCAGAGAGATGTTTTCTGGCTATGTCTCTAATGGGTTTGTTATGTTCTCTAGCCAAAAGAGTATCTGTTTTACTTGGATTTACAGCTCCTTTTCCTGAATTCACCACATTTGGAATCAACTATGATCCTTTAATCCAGTGATGTGCAGTGAGATTCATGGCTGGTGAGGCACTGACTCATCTGGAGTCAGATTTACAATTGTAAGAACTTAAAAGAGCATCTTATTTCAATATTCATCCAACAGCATGCAACTACTGATAATGCTTCATATCCCATCAGCATTCCTCTTACAATTACACTCACACACACACACACACACACACACTGTTGCCAACTCTTCAGTAAGAAAGGTAGCTATTGGCTGTCCTAAAAGTCGCTAGTCGCTAAATGATGTCATCATCTAATTTGCGTAATAGCCTGGTTCATATAGTTGTAATGGAGACTGCTGTGGAGAGGAATGTCATGCGAAAAAACTGACAAAAAGACAACCTAAAAACTATTAAAAAGGCAAAAATAATGAAAATAAAAAATAATTCTTTGGTTAATATATTCTTTTTTTGTAGCTTAATTTAATTAGGTATAGGTTGTTTTCTAATTATGAGTCTGCAACATTTGACAACATGTTTTATCTTCAGCGCGGTCATGGGACTGCTGCTGTGAGAGGACCAAGCCTTATCTGATTGCTTTTGGACAGGGGAGGGGTCTGTACAGCACCTATTCCTCATTGAGAAGAATAAACTACGTTCATTCACGTCAGTTTCCAAAACTCTCCAGTTATACCAGAAAAAGTCAGTAGATTTGTCACTAGTCGCTTTTTTTTAGGCGCTATAGGGGTCTGAAAACTTGCTAAATATAGTGACAAAGTCGCCAAGTTGGCAACACCGTGTTGGTGTGTGAGTGTGTCCCCTTGAGATGAGGCAGAGTACTGTTTGCCTCACCTGCTGACTTTTTTCTGCACTTTTATTGTACAATAAACAGGAATAATTCTGTCACAAATGCTTTATAGAAATTACACAGACTGTAGAGAGTCATGGTGTATAACAAATATTTCTGTAAACTTCATATTGGCGATATGCTGAGGAACAAAAACGAGCATGCGACATGCAACCCAGTTTGTATTGGATTGCGCAATCAGAGGAGAGGCACAGCTTGCCCGTGCCTCCACCAGTTTTTCAACCCTGTATTTAATCGAGAAATACTCAAAATCGGTGATTTTTACTTAATAAACTGTCAAAATTGCGTAGAGTCATACTGAAAATGCAGTTTAATACAGATCAATGGAAAATATTAATCCTTATTTTTTTATATAGGCTACTAATTTTTTTTTTTTATCATGACAGGTGAGGCACTGCCGTTGATTATGGCAAGTATTTGTGCGTCAGTAGTGGTCCTAAGACAGGCAGCTAGACTTATGGCAATTTCCTTGTGGGCCACATGTGGTGGTCATGTGACAAAGTTTTGGCAGCCACACTCACACGCAGTAAGTCAAGGCAAAATTTGTAAAATATTGCAAACTTTGAGTTGTGACTAAATTAGTTTTAAATATATTTTGGAAAGCAAATCGATTTTCATGCCACACTGAAATATCTGTAACCAGTGGCTCATGGATGAAGTCAGTTAAACAGCCGTATTATTATGACCCCCACCACTACAATCAAACCTTAAACTTAAGTAATATCTTTGGGAGAGATGCATTTTTTTTTTTGATCATTCATTTCCTATCTATAAGTATAAGCACAGTTACCTTGTGCTTGCATTCGTGTGCGGATCAGTGCCAGTGGATAGCTTGCTAGCTGCCCACAAGTACTGGAAACGGCACCACAGCCGACCAGCACCATCACCCCTGGGTCGGCTAAGCCTCTGTTCCTGTTCAGCCATGTAAACTTCAGGGTCTGTGGTATAAAAAGGTGGGGAGAAGATAAACAGTGAGAACTTACACACTACAGTGACTGTAAGTACTGTATGCTTTTATGTCTCTCTAACCTCATAGACAGCCAGGTCAATGCCAGCGTAAGGGACAATGCTCAACAAGTTGGGTATGTAGCCCTTATAGAAGGCTGTGACACCTTCCCGCTGTAGGATCTGTTTGGCACAGTCGGCTATTCCTGAGTATTGACCAGTTTTTCTTAGTGTCAGACGGGTCTTCAACACCTGAAGGGAAGAAAAGAGAGGAGAGGAAGAGAACAACACAAAAAAGAGGGATGAAACCAGTCATTTTCATGAAATCTAGAAAGAGCATCATCTTAATGCAATCTGAATATTTTGTTTATTACCCTGATATTACCTCCATTGGATAGATGGCAGTCTGAGCTGTTGCCCCAGCTAAGGAACCAGCAACAAACCTTTCATGAACCCTCAGAGCTCTTGTTTCATTACTGCCACGAATCTTAGTCTTAATCTATGGAGGAAGGAATCAAGAAAAACAAGAAAACACAAGTTTAATGAGTTCAAAAACTGAAAGAAAACAGCTGGTATTAGTTGATGGAATGTGATTGTAAGATGTGGTAAACATATAATTCAAGCATTTTTCATCTGTCTTTGCAGTCCACATTCTCTCCAAAAGCTGCATGATATGTTCAGTACCACTGATAAGGTACAATTAGACTATTAGGCCAGATTATAAGGTCTGGCTGCACCAGACTTCGTGGTATCTTGAGGTTGCCCTCACATAAATAGGAAACAAACAAAATAAAACTTAAGAAAAAGAGAATAGATAAGAAAGGTCAGACATGCATCCATGCCCCAGAACTTCTCACCTGTTCATAAGCAGAAAACTTGATGGCAGTTTCTGGGGCGATTTTCAGAACATTCATCCCATTGCCCCTCCACAGCGACCATGGTCCCCCCTCTTTCAACATGTACTGAAAACCACTCAGTACGTTCCCTTTAAAGTCAGAGGAGCCATGCACCTGTTCGAGCCAAAAAAAAAGACAGAGAAAGTTGATGGTGGCACTTAAAGGGAGGAAGCAACATGGTAAGAATCATTGAGAACTGTTATGGACTGACCTGTCGGAAGACTTTGAGGCGGTCTAAGGGGGCAGTTCCAGTCCGTGACACAGACCCGGCCATGGCTCCAGCCATCAGCTGCCTCCACACGTAGCCAGATTTCTTCTCCTCTTCTGAAAATTCGTCTGGGACTGTCAGCTGCTCACCTATATCCAACATCTACTGAAGCCACAGTGATCAGAATCAGCATAGTGATGCTGTTAGATACACATCGTTCTTGTTCTAGTCGTGTATGCAGTAATGTGTGACCTTACCATTGAACGCTTCCAGAAGCGTGCCACGTCCTCCATGTTAGTGAGAGGGTTAAACAGGAAATAATCGCGCCACTCTGTCCAGTCAATTGTCATGGTACCATCCTTGTCCATACTTCATAAAACGCAAAATAGTTAGATATAAAATATGTATGAAGGCTGATGACTCAGCGACAACAGTCAGTTAGCAGGAGAAGGAAAGATATAAAGGCTTTGCTATTCAGAAAATGATTGAAAAACGAATACAGGCAATACATAGCTGCTGCCATTATTATTATTATTATTATTATTATTGCATGGTACAGTATAAAATTATTTATGTATATTCTAATACTACCTAGTAATTATAAAATGAATTGGACTATGGTATGCATGACAGCTATGGTTTTTATTCTGTTGTTATTGTTGTTACTGCTGCAATCATTATTACATACTGATACTACTGTCATTATTATCATTATCACCCTTGCATTACTATTACCACATAGTTTCATTATAAAGAGATAAATTGTAGATTACTGTTTTTAATAATGAATGCTTGCTGTATGTATAAGGATCATGTTATTGTTATATTAATAATAATTAATAACTTGTTTTTAATCATAAACAGAATCTAGTTTCATAGAGTACATCTAAGTTATATTTTTATCTTGAACTCTGAGTACTTTTTTTGTAGCATCCACCTGAAAGAACATCTGATTCAGTCAGTAGCAGCTTTTCAACTGCAAAGTCAAAATAAACCACTGTGGGCTCTATAAATAGAAAACTCTTGGGAAAATTTTAAAGTATTTATCTTTAAAATCCGATTTAATATTCACCTCAGCCAACGCAAAACTGGAATATAAAGTCATAAATGTGGGCCCACCCCCCAATTTGAAAGCCACTGAGCTACAGGGACCTGTAGGTGTAAAGAGGTGTTGCAGTGAGCAGGATGTTTAACATACCTGAGCAAAATCCTGTTAGCATCCTCCAGGCTAATGTTCACACCAATGGAGTGCAGACAGTCCTGAATCTCTGTTGCATCAATTTGACCTGCAAATACCCAGCAGTCACACACAGTGAGCATGAGAGAATAAACGGGGGAAAGGAAATAAAGTGCTTGTTCAACTGTCTCCTGTGAGCTACAAACCATCATTGTTCCTGTCCAGGCGGTGAAACATGAGTTTTAGTTGTTTTTCATGGTTACGGAGATACTGGACAAACTCATCAAAGTCCAGGACGCCATCTTGATTGGTGTCCCCGGCCTTCACCATCTGACAACACAGAGAGGAGCGTCAGTGAAAAACAGCTGCTGAGCATTTAACAAACATTTGACCAGGGACCAAAAACATTACAGCAGGTCAGCAAGCAGGTTGTAAACATGTGCAGCAAATGCTTTACTATCTTTGTAGTCTTGACACTGTGGTAAAAAAAAAAAAAAAAAAAAAAAAAAAAAACCCCAGTATCTTATTAGAGCAGAGTGATAGTCTGGAAATGCTTTAAGTGACTCAGCTTGACTAAGAGTCTTAATAGGCTGCCTTTCAGTCAAATTCTGACATGCTCAGCTGTCTGACAACAGCAACAACAAAATATGTGAATGACAGCATCTTATTTGGAATTCAGCCAAATCAATATCTACTGTTGCTGCAGATTCATCGGCTGCACATAAATGATGAGAATCTCCCGTTTCACCACATCCCAAAGCTGCTCCAAAGAGTGGCGATCTGGTGACAGTGGAGGACATTGGAGTTCAGTTGTCATGTTCAAGAAACCAGTTGGAAATTATTTGAGCTTTGTGACATGGTGCATTATCCTGCTGGACGTAGCCACCAGAAGATGCTACACTTTGGCCATAAAGGGATGAACATGGTCAGCAACAATACTCAGGTAGGCTGTGGTGTTTAAAAATGCTAAATCAGTACTAAGAGGCCAAAAGTTTGCCAAAAGATATCACTCACACCATTACACAACTACCAGCAGGCTGAACTGTTCAGGTAGGATGGATCCATGCCTTCATGTTGTTTAAACCAAAATCTGACCCTACCATCTGATCATTGCAGTTAAAATGGAGACTCATCAGACCAGTTTTCGAGTCTTCTTTGGTCCAAAATTGGTGTGTGAACTATAGCCTGAGTTTCTTTTCCACAAGTCTTCCTCACAATGTCTACATGACTAAATGCATTGAGTTGCTGCCATGTGATTGAAAGAGAGGAAATATATATATGTATATACATAT
>JBAMHW010000004.1:26999850-27017168 GCA_037177495.1 Rhadinocentrus ornatus
CACTCCTTTATTGGGGGTGTCTTGCTAATTGCCTATAATTTCCACCTGTTGTCTATTCCATTTGCACAACAGCATGTTAAATTTATTGTCAAATCAGTGTTGCTTCCTAAGTGGACAGTTTGATTTCACAGAAGTGTGATTGACTTAGTTACATTGTGTTGTTTAATTGTTCCCTTTATTTTTTTGAGCAGTGTAAATATAGAATAAGAAATGTTATTTTGAATTTAAAGCCAGCAACATGTTTCCAAACAGTCGTGAATGAGCTTGTTGAACACTGTAATTTATCATCTTATGTTAAGATCTTATTAGCTGTTGGGAAGTGTGACAGCAAATTGCTGCAGTTTGAAAATTTTCATTAGACACTTGTTTTTCAGTAGGAGGGAAGTAAAAATCTAAAGACCTTGTAAATTCTGATATATATGCTCACTAGCCACTTTATTAGGTCCACCTTGCTAGGACCAGGTTGGACACCTTTTGCTTTCACAACTGGCACAGAGTCAACATGTTAGAAACCTTCCTCAGAGGTTTTGCTCCATATTGACCTGACAGCATCACACGGTTGCTGCAGCTTTGTCAGCTGCACATCCATGATGAGAATCTCTCTTTCCACCACATCCCAAAGCTGCTCTATTGGATTGAGATCTGGTGACTGTGGAGGCCATTAGTACTGTAAACTCAGTGTCATGTTAAAGAAACCAGTTGAAAATGATTTGAGCTTGCGACATGGTGCATTATCCTGCTGGAAGTAGCCATCAGAAGATGCTACACTGTGCTCAGAAAGGGATATACATGACCAGCAACAATACTCAGGTAGGCTGTGGTGGTTAAACCATGCAACGTTGGTACTAAAAGAGTCTAAAGTGTGCCATGAAAATCTCATCCACATCATTACACCACCATCAGCTGTTGATATAAGGCAGGATGGATTTTTTACACCTACCATCTGAATGTAGCAGCTGAAATGGAGACTCATCAGACCAGGCAACATTTTCTAATCTGATATTGTCCAATTTTGGTGAGTCTGTGTGAATTATAGCCTTAGTTTCCTGTTCTTAGCTCACTGGCGGTGTGGTCTTCTGCTGCTGTAGCCCATCTGCTTCAAGGCTGGACGTGTTGTTCAGAGATAGTATTCTGCATACCTTAATTGTAACCAGTGGCTATTTGAGTTGTTTTTCTATCATCTCCAACCATTTGTTCATTCTCCTCTGACATCAACAATGTGGGTTTTTTTTTTTTATCCAAACAACTGCTGCTCACTGGATATTTTCTCTTTTTCTGTATATCCTAGAGATGGTTGTTTGTGAAAATCCCAGTAGATCAGCAGTTTCTGCACTACTCAGACCAGCCTGTTTGGTACTTAAATCTCCTTTGTTCTTCATTCCAATGCTAAGTTTGGACTTCAGCAAGTCATCTTGACCATGTCTACATGACTATTTGTATTGAGTTGCTGCCATGTGATGAGCTGATTAGCTTTTTGTGTAAACATCCTATTGAACAGGTGTACCTAACAAAGTGTTCAGAGTCTATATTTCTTAGCTTACATGTCAATGTATTGTAGATTTTTATTAAATTAATGTTTAATCAGCTTTCTTATCCATCCAAAACTGTGACCATTTATCATCTAGTGACGAGGTGGTGAAGGAGAAAGAGGAAGATCATTTTTCTTCAGAATGCACTGAAGATGCCACTGGCCTGATCTGTGGGCTCATCGGAGAACTCTCCTCTCTAAAGTTAGTACACACTATTCTCTTTTTTTCATCCCTAACATTGTTCTTTAGCTGGCTCCTTTCTACTCAGAACCAAACTTTTTTTTTTTAACTATTGGCCACTTCAGTCCACATTACACTTCTGTGCTCTAATTGGCTCAAATATTGAATTACCTCTGAAATTAGTAAATCTTGCCTGCCAAAATACTGAATATTAAAGGTTTGCAGATTGAACACTTTAAATCAAGTCGTGGCTTAATTTATGCAAAAAAATTAAACATCTTTGCTGAAAGTGGAAGAAAAAAAATATTTACAAATATTCTATTAATTTCTCTATCACACAATCTCTAAGATGTTCTTGTGCATTTGTTAGAAAAGTTAAATATTGTAAAATTACTTAAATTGTTCACAAAACTGAAAATCTTTCTAACCCTTCTTTTTACCCCTCAGTCGAAAGGTCATGGCTGCTCATCGAGAGCTGGAGAATGTGCGGCGAAGCAGTAAAACCTCCAGGAGCTCTGCTCGTTAACTTCTTTCAAGCACCTGCTGCCCTCATACCGTTTCCCTATGGGTTCATGGGTAAAAAAGAAGTCACAATAACAGTTCCATATTTCACTATCAAAAGGCTTTCACTGTTCTAGTTTTGATTTCCAGTTGCAACGTTTAATGACTTTGTTGTTTTGCCTTTTTGCAAATAAAGCGTTTAAGTCAATCTGTCTGCAGTTTTTCATCCATAGCTAAATATGCTCTAGACCAGTGGGTCCCGACCTGTTTTCCTTGGGGACCCCCTTCATGCATATACCAAAAAGCCATAGACCTCCTCCCCTACCTTTGGTGAAACCATGTTTGGTTTTATGCTTTCAAAAATGAGATTCTCATCCCAATGTCCTGTGCTTTGATAAAGTCAAAGGAAAATTAACATATAGCCTTACTTTTTTTTTACCCTTAAAATGAGGACAATTTATGGACATTAATCAGAATGGCTCTTAATGTTCAAAGTGTCAGGGACCCCCTTTGGTCATTGTGGGAACCCAGGTTAGGAACTACTGCTCTGTCAAATAAAACAAACATGCAATGAGAAAGCAAACACAGATTTAGCCAGTTTAGACATTTATAACTAAGCATACAAACATTCACATATTTTCATTCTTCTTTTCCTTACAAATAGCTGGAATGGCCTTTCAATAGAACCTAAAAATAAAAACATATTTCAAAAACAATAATTCACACATCTAAGCACAAGAGCAAAGTCACACATATTAAAAGATTAAAACAGTGCATGATATAAACGTGTGGTATTTAAGTTATTTCTGATGACTGTGGAGGTTTTGGGTTTGAGTGTTGGAATCCTTCAATGCATCAACAGGAATTATGAAAACTGACACCAGTTTTAAAAAAGCATGTAAAAACAAAACATTTCTCTTTCGTAATTTGTTTTTTCTTCTTATTCTCCTCCCAAACATATCTGGCAGTCGTTCTTCAAAGTAAATAAAAAATATCCCAACACCACACAGACACTGGAAAACACACTAGGTGGAAATCAACCCAATAGGCCTCACAGAAAACGTGCCAACGCATGCAAAAGATAAAATAATAAAAAAATAAATACACACAAAAACAAACACTTGGAATAATAATGCCAGTAATGATAATACTAATAATACACTCAATAAAAAATGGCTGCCGCCTTCTGTGCAGTGTCTTGTTGCCGATTCAGCGTCTTGACTTAACATACACGGAGCTGTACGTGCTGTCCACTTTGGGACAAAACCGCTTGGTGTGAGCTTTGGTCCCCGTGGCTCCGCATTGAGGACACACATACTGCCGCAGGTAGGGACATAAGACGTCTCCTGTCTGGTTCTTCAGCCAGTGGGATCCGTATACCAGCTCAGACTCCCCGTTGTGCTTGCAGAAGCTGCAGAACATGCGATCAGAAGACGGAGGCCACGCAGGCGGCTCAGGAGTTTTGAAACGACTCGTCTTCTTGCGGTCCTTTGGCCCCCTGGGACTCATCAGTTTTGGCACTGGCTTTAAATCCTCTGCGTGTGGCGCATCAGGACCGAAAGAATTTGGTGTGTAGCGGAAATTGTCGGCCGGGCTCTCAGGTGCCATGAAGTCTGGCGGCAAGTATTCGAGGTGGACTTCTGACTCCTCTTCTGCGATGTTATTCTGGCAGACTGCGTTAATGTGCACGGTCATTAGAGTTTTACTCATATCAACAGGCTGCAAGGAATGAGCATTGCACTCTGGAAGGGAAGACTCATCAGCGGTGTTCCGACCCAGGATCTCCCTGATTGTGTCCGACAGTCCCATATAATCCCTCCAGGGCTGGAAACTTTTGTAGCTTGGATCCATGAAGCGCGGCAGGTGATGAAAGAGTTCCCACACCATGCCGTTCAATCGAATAATTTCTTCAACTTCACTAGAACGAGCGAAGAACTGGCGAAAACCTGCGATGGGTGCGCACTAAAACTCCCCTAATTGGTAATTAAATGCAAGTGGTGATCAAACGCACCCGCTCATTGGCTGCCGGGAGCCCATCACATGAGCTCGTGCACAGCGCGTGCAGATCTCAGTTTCTTCCAATCAAAAGGTTGACGGCGTGCGCCAAACATGCCATACGTCTCGTGCGCAATTAGGAACAGGCTGCAGTCAGGACATGAGACTGTGTATTGGACATACTTGTCTGCAGTCAGGGGACCTCCCCACCAGGAGTGGTTCTTGCTCTTTTCCTCTTTGTTCTCTACTTTGCAGACTTATCCACCTGTCACCCACACAAGTTCTCTGACTAATACCTATAGACAATCACCCCTCATTTTTGTACCTTTCAAAGACCATTTACCTATTTGATTAAGTTTATATTTGGACATTGTCTGTCCCCAGCCCATCCAATTAAACTACACATACAGACAAAAACTTACATTTTTAATGTTGTGTTGCCCCATAATTTATAGCCCTCTCCTATCTCTCTGGCTGAAAAGATTTTGGATAGTGAGTGTTAGTGAATGTTTTAGAACTTTGAACATGATTGTCTTGTGACGAACTAACGAGCAACACAGAATATGGAGATAATCATAATAGAAAAGCTGTTTAATATATGATTGCAATGTTTTTTGATACCTTGTGTCTAATGTGGGGCTTCCAACAGAGTATCATCTAGTATCACACCCAGGACTTCAATTTCCTTTACATTTTCAATAGTAAAAAAATATATTGGTGGTGGCACCAGTCATTTTTTATGAAGCCGTCTGTTGGAGCAGCAGCATATCAGATGTGGACAGGGAGACTGGACAGAAAGGCCAGTTTTGTATTGGGATACCCTCTGGACCCAGTTCATGGGGTGCACTGGGAGGAGCATGATGGCTAAGATACACATACAGTATATTAAAAGAAAGACCAGCAGTGAAAAACATAAAATCACTTTATTATGTTAAAATGAGAAATATAGTAATACAATTTAATTACTGGGGTGCCCCAGTCAGTACTGTATTAAAATGACAAGTCCATATGTTGAGTCCAAGGTGAGCAAACGCTCCTACGTACCCCACCATCCCACATCTCTGGCTGGTGATCAACTTCTCTGGACCTGAACGGGAAAAGATGATGACAAAGTTAATTAGAACAGCCAATCCAGTGTAGTCAATGAGAAAGTTTGATTTAAAAATAAGGAAAAAAAAGAAAAGCTATGGATGGTATAGACATGCGTGTTATTGAAACTCAAACACACATTTTATTGATGCAATGGTAAGAGAAGACCCGTGTCTGCAGCATTACTGCGGTTAGGAAGACTTTAGGTAATGTAACATGAAAGTTAAATGTATACAAACCTGCAGTCAGACATATTGAGGGCAGCATACAACTCGGGAGTACTCGGGGTTTGAACTCTCACTGTTCCCTCATGTAATCCAGGAATGGCCACATTACTGGAGTCAGTGGATGATGGAGTAATGGGACAACAGCCAGACATGTTGGCCGGTACCACACAAGAGAAGTCTGGAGTCACATATGTATTTTTTTTAGTACATTTGGATTCCAACCATTTTACGACATTTGAAGAAAAAAAAATTCCCTCACTAAAGGGAGTGTTCTCTCTGCAACTGTTTGGCACTCCTTTGCACATCAGAGGAGAGTCATAGAGATACTGCTGCTTTACAAGAGAAGCTTTCTGTTGTTCAAAGTCCCTGCGCTGTAGATACAGGAAAAATAAGCATGCCCACAGTAAGTAGGATTTGTGCAAGAATGGGCCATTTAAATAAGGAAACTACATTTGAAAAACAAACAAAAAAAAGAACCAACAACTCACACTCTAATAGACATTGTGTCCCTAAAATGCCACTCTGCATAAGCCAGTCTCATTTTCTTACTTCGTGGCTTAGTCGGATGGCGGCATCAGTGAAAGTCTGGCGCTCCCTTTCAAAAGTCCTTTTCTGATGATGCAGCTCTCCCCAGCACATCTGAAGACGGTCCCACTCTTCCAAAAAGTAGGAATCCGAGAGTTCAGAGGGGACGGGGGATGCAAGGCTATCCTATAGGATTAACCTAGAGTGGATAACTGTATGTGACATGAGTAAAGCCTGGTAGACACAAGGAATTTTTTAATCTTTAGATTTTTTATTTTTTTTATCATCATTTATCTGGCATCAAACACTGTGTGGTGTGCTCCGATAATCTAATTACAGAACACACGCACACACACACCACAGACTGGGGATAGCGTGAATACAGACTTTATATCCTTCCTTGCTCCCCAGCCAGCTCGCTCTCTAATTTGCTACATTCCACGTCACCACGCACATGAGTCGTTGGCTTTCCTCACATATGAAGATATCTGGTTGTAAATATTAAACAACATGTTTAATATTTCCGATTCTCGGCTATGACCCATTTCAGAGCCAATCATCGGGACAAATCTGCTCGTAACAAACCTCAGACCAAATGATAATTGTACAGGAAAATCTTATAAGATTCATGATGATCTGGTGTTTGCCGTCTTTGGTCGGGAAGACGCAAAATCGGGACAAAAACAGCCGGATAATCCTTGTGTGTACCAGGCTTTATAGAGACTGATAGTAAGTCATACCTGCAGTAGTTGCTGTTGTAATCTGACAAGTTGCTGACTCCCTCTAAGCTCATCTTCTAGTTGAGCGAGTAGCTTGTCATGGTCTGTACCAGCAGTTTGACCTGCAGACATGGTGAATTCCCTGCAGCTCTTTATCACTGGTTTGGCCAAATCAAAACATTTACAGAATTGCTTTTAAAGCTTTAACATAGAAGTTTACCCTCAGACAGCACGTCTTGCAATTTCTTCTGTACTTTCCTCCAACTCTGAACAACTCCTCCAGTCACATGTTCACCAAGTGCCACCTCAGTTTCATCCAGCTTTTGATCTCCACCTTGGGCCACATTTGCCAAGTCTGACAGGGACTAATACAATGTAAATGTTTTTGAGACTTTTCAATTGTTTGAAGCAACATTCAAAGTCCAAAATAAGTGGTTAAATAAGCACCATTTTGGGGGCCAAAATCAATCATTTCCAGGGTCAATAATTACAATAATTATACTTTCATGCGATTCCATATTTCCTGAAAGTCATTTTCTCTGAAGAAATTATTGCATTTAACTCACTTGAAATGATCCATTTTGGCTACATTTCCTGGGACATTTGTTAAGCTTTCTCCTGACCTGCTCCATATCCACTCTTAGCGCGTGCAGTAAAGTGGTTAGACTGTGGCGTAGCTTCATCGCCTCCCTTAGTTCTGCCTCTCTGCGCTCCAGCATCAGACGAAGGGCTGCTTCTTCTCTTCTACAAGTTTGAAAAATCAAGTGTTGACTGAAAAGGGCATAAAATAAAAAGTTATGGACAGACTGCCTGTTTACCTTTCTGTAAACCTGAGAGATTTGTTCAACTGTTCCCTTTTGCCCCTGCCACTAGGTGCCACGTTTAATACTTCTAAGACTGGGTAGAAAAAAGTGCATGTTAGATATATTTAAGGCGTAAAACATGTTTGTGGATCATTCTGAGAGTTTGACAATAGTCTCACAGGGTCCTTTGACTCTGGGTTTGTCAACCAGCTTTGATAGCATCTCTTTCAGCCTGTTACCGAGCAGCTCTCGACATTTTAGCTCAGCCTCCTGCTGGTTATATTGGAGCTGGAGACGGGAGCACTGACAGGAAGAAAGAGCTTTTTAAGAAGAGGACGTACATATTGAGATACTGATCATTCACACATTCATACACCTCACCTTGACCCGTTCACATCTCAACATGTCCTGAAGCCTGGCCACATGCTCATCCATCTCTTTTAGTTGTGCCTGCAACATACAAGATGAGTTTTCCTGAGAATTTGTGCTCTAATCAGTTAGATTAATGTAAATGTTTCCCCTCACCCTGAGATACTCTTCTTGGTCAATGTGCTCCTTTCTGTCTGTCCACAAGGAGGGGCTCTGAGGGTGCTCATTCAAGGGGCTGGCATCCATAAGCAGATAGGACCCTGAAGTGTGGCACACAGCAGAGAAACATACTAAAAAGAGGAGATTGAATTTTTAAAAAAAAGGGAAGGGTTTGAAAAAATGTGCATTTCTGGTACAAATTAAGGCAATTACAAGAGTAATCCTGCTCTCCTTCAACTCTCTTCTGGCCAAACCTGGAAGCCATCTAGCTGCTAAATTCACACATACACAACAAGGAATTTTACACATACAAATACAGAAGGCATGCATATATTATTCCAATAAACACTGTTACATAATCATTTACAAATATCCATACCTGAGGAGTCAAACTTTCCCAGCTGGAAGCAGGTTCTTTTATATCCAGGTGACAACCCTTATGCTAATTACTCACAATGGGTTGACGTTTGGATGAACTAATGGTTTTCCTCCTAAAAACCCATGTTTAGGTTGATTTTTGTGTTTCATGAGATCCTGAAGCTGACTGAAGTTGACCTTTAAACCTTCATTACTATCTCTAAAACAGAAGCAGTACAAACATTTTGATATAATGTTCTTAGTTTTGAAGAAAGTGAGAGGAGCAAAAATGTCCACATGGGAGGAGCAACCTGTATAAGGTGACACATCCAGACTGTTTCCTTTAGGTCAGTATCTAAATCAGGGCTGAAAGAGTTCGGTCCCATGAGGGCTGCAGGTTTTTAATCTATCGCTGCTCCAACACACCTTAATCAAAATAATAAGTCATTGTGCAGAACTTCATAGACTGTTGGATCCATTTGAGTGGTGATGGCAGAAATGGAACGTTCGGGAGATCAAATTGTTTGGAAAAATTGTTTCAAAAGAACACATTACCCCGGTGACATCAGGTGACCAAAAACAATGATTTAAAATAGCAGTCTCATAAAACTGCAATCTTTCTATGTGTCTTGGGTTGTTTCATCTGTTCTAACTATTTGTGTTGGTTAGAGCGACATGTTTATGTATTATTTTAACTAGTGAGTATTTGTGTGGGGTGCTCTTGTACACATAAACATTAATATCTGTAGGGGTGCTAAGTATTTTATTAAGACGATCTGCTCAACCAAACTGACACATCCAGACTGTTTCCTTTAGGTCAGCATCTAAATCAGTGCTACTCAATTTGGTCCCATGAGGGCAGCAGGTTTTCAATCTGTCCCTGCACCAACACAAGGGAATCAAATTAATAAATTATTATGCAGAACTTCATAGGCCGTTGGATCTATTTAATTTTAGTCAGGTGTGTTGAAGCAGGGACATATTGAATACCAGGAGAACTGCGGCCCTCGTAGGACCAACGAGTAGCCCTGATCCAAATCCTCCATAGAGCTGAAACACCATTTAATAGCAAAATTCCTACAATGCCAGCATGTGGAATCACTGAGTCAAAAGAGTTCTTTTGGTTTTTTTTTTCCACTTCTAAAGCATAAACAAAAAAATGACAGGACATTGTCTTTTTTTAATTATTAATTGTCCTTTACAAATATCACATTTATCAATAAATCAGTCCCAACAAGTTCATTTAGTGATTCTGGTGATGTCCTGCAAATTTATGGCATGTTAACACAAACACATACCACAGTACATTTTTATTAGACCAAATAAATTGAGTTCAGCAGATAATTATCACAAATAAGAGCCACTCTATCAATTAACCGTGATTCTTCATGGATGACATTGTTGAAAATGTTCCAGTTTATGTGACTGCTTTCACTTAAACACTAAACTGAGGGTTTATCAATCATAAAATTCATAGAAAATTAAAACCACATTACATGTTACATTAAATATTATTTTCTTCTTTTGCTATTTGCACAAAGGTTTGATTTTCAAAACCACATGCATCATTTCATTAGTGTCTGGAAAAAGGCATTTAATTTTCAGAAAGATACAAGCTAACAGCAGTAAAGGTTTTTGTTGATTGGAGTTTGATTCCAGTGTAGAAAAGAATAAAAGCAACAAGCCACTGCAGCACGATTCATTAAATACATACAAAATATGAAGGATTTTAACAGACAAGAACATTTTTGCATCTAAAGTAAATTACATCAAACTCGCTACCAAACTGTGTAAGGCCTTAATGTTTCATCACAGAGATGCAACATGTACACAAAAAGAAAAGAAACTTTGAAAGGCTGTTAAATATATTTATATATAGAAAGAAGAAGGGATTAAAGTTAATTTATCAATCACATACCCTGAGCAGACAGGGTTACTCCATGTTGTAGTACCTCAAGATTAAAGTAATGCATTTAACATAGTCTCAAATATGGGAGCAGCTGAAGGCACTAGTTTTGTTAATATGGTCATGGGATGTCTGTCGGCCAGTAAAACGTCACTAGTTTTTCTGTAGTGTTCTATACGTACAGAAAATAAAACTGTGTATAGAACTTGTTTCTATTCCTTAACAGCACCAGGATTAAATCTGTGTGATTATTCCTTTGCATGCTACCCAAAATAACAGAGAAAAGTTCCCGTTTTACTGACCGAATTCAGGTAATACAAGCATGAACACACTGAGCACTGGGTAAACCCAGATTAATCATTAATCAGGTTAGTGTTGAGAACATTTTCTGTTCGTCAATTGTTGAACATGTAGTGTTTGGCCCTGCTTTAGGGTAACAGATGGGAGTTATGATACCATTAGTTTTGGCAAACAAATGCCCCCTCCCCTTCAAACCCATGAGCACCATGTGCATCATCTCAAGATGAGGTGTTGACAAATCTGCGTTGACATCATTCAGAAGTGAAGAGAGAGTTTGCAGAAGAATCCAGAAATTCTTCATGTTCCTCGTGCTGCTGACAGAAAACAGAAATTTAGAAGAAGACTTATTTTTTTGTTAAAATACATTCTGCTCAAGTGTTTTATTGTTAAAGGGGGACATTAACCCCTTGAAATCCTGCAGTTTTCTTGTACCAACTATATATTACTGGACTACTTTTATTGGTTCATTGCTAATGTAACAGGACCGGTTTTATTACAGGATTACAGTTTAGCTTCAAAGATAAATACCTGAAATAAATGTTTACTGAATCTACTGTTATGGTTGTAGCCTGGAATGATAAGCATCACCCAGATCCCAAAAATTTAGCTTTTCATTTGTGTGTAAAAAGTTTATGTACTTAGAAGGCAGATTTAGTAAAATACATATTTTTTGTCACGTTCTACCCATGGGACGTCTGGTACCAAGAGGCTAATGGAAAAAAAATATATATATTTAATTTTATTAGTAAGAGCTAATGTGATGACAAGACAAAAATGTAACCCTAAAATGTCACACTGTTACTGCTACATACCAACTACAAAACAATACAACAGGATAACTTCCACTTGACCACTTATGCATACACAAGTTAATCTAAACTAAGAGTATGCTGTTTGTACTAAGCAACATTTCCTATTTTGTAAGACAACAAATAAACAGAAGGATATGTTCTCTTTCGGGCCTTGATTTGCAGCTGTTTGAAAGAAAACCTGGGCTAAATTTTTCCTTTTATTTAAGTTGAATAAATTAGCACAAAGATACAATATCAAACTAGAAAGTAATGTTCGACAACTTCCAAACAGATGCAATGTGATTCAATGGTGCAGTCATCTGAAGTAAAAGGAAAGGGCTTGTATTTGCAAATGACAGGTTCATTCAATCATTCGTTTATTCTAAAAGTCAGCAACATTATAGGAAGGACCTCTCGATCTGAAATCGCATGGGAGAGGAGTTGTTTGAGGAAGACAATAGGACCATCTTTAAGGGACTGGCTCACACTGAAGCTGTGGCTAGTTGTGCTACAAAGGTGTTGTTCCATTTGATGTTCATTGCAGATCATTGTGTTTATACTGAATTACTTTGACTGGAATGGCTATGACGAGCCGAACAGGAAAGGAAATTCTACACTGCAGCAAATTTTCTTGAAGAAAATTTGGCTGTGAGTCAAAATTCTTTCTGGAGAATCCTTATACAAACTAAAAATAAATAAACCCTGACATGACTGACAATCATCTTGCTTCTGTCTCCAATGAAAAGGGGTACAGTTGGCTTTCCTGTTTTATCGAATGAACATTAGCATTTATCGGCTGAATTTTCACTGAATGCTATATATGCTTCAGGCTGCAGGCATATGCAGTGCCCTGGTTTAAATTTGATAAGGAAAAAGAAACAAGTTTTCTAACTGCAGGGTTTCACATGGAGGCATAAGAGTAACAGGAGCTCAAATCGACAGATAAAGACAGACATGATGGGTCCAATTTTATCTGCTGGCTTAGAAGCCGGCAGCTCAGTCCAAGTCTTGAGGACAGAGTCCTCTGGTCTAACCAAAAACATACTTTTTTTTTTTTTGCCCCCAGAAAAAAAAGAGTTGCTTCAGTTCTCTGTAATAGAACTGAAACAGGAATAAACCAAACAGGAATACTGGTTTGTTTGTGACTATCTGAAGCAAAACTAGCCACAACTTTCGCATGTCCTGATCCCTCCTTTAATATTTTAAGCCAAAATCACAGGGATCGAAGCTTCTTTTTTTTTTTTTTTTTAATTAGACTTTTACAAACATTTCATTTTCCCTGAAAAATACTTAATTGATAATGTATCCAAATAGTTACTGTGCTTTGGTTGTTTGTTCACATAAACCCATAAAATCACCTTTGCTCTCTGCGACAAAAGAGAAACAACAAAAAACAGACATATACATCACTCACAAAAAGTTAGTCATATTTAATTTTTTGGTCACATTTTTGGAAAATGGAAATGGTTCATACATCAGGAGTGTGGCATATGTAAGTGGAATCATGCATGGTTAATTTCTTAATCTCAAACAATTTATTCAAGCTTACAACAATGGTGGGCATACCACAACATAAAATTGTAAATTTCCCAATAAATTGTCATGTGTTAGGTGAGGTCTTGGTCTGATGATGTCTAAATGTGAATAGTATGATGAAGAGAACTATTTAAATACAAGCTGTAATTAAACCAGAACATTTAGTGCTAGATTCGTGCTTTAGACATTTCTCTTGGTTTGTTTTTCAGTTAATCACCTTGTTAGAGAACAGTATGTGAAGCAGTAAGTACTGAAACTTTGAACAGTTGTACCTGTGCACTAAAAAGTTTAAAAGAGGTCAAATTAAGTTCACCCGTAAAGGTTACCGTACATTTTAGGTAGATTGTGACATATAAAAAAGCTGAATATCCTGATCTTTTGTGAATAGTGTATATGAAGCATGATTACACTTAACGTAATCAGTAGATTGACAAAAGTAGCCAATAAAAATTATTTAGCAGATGAGAGGCAGGGTATACCCTGGACAGGCCACCAGTCCGTTGCAGGGCCCCAAACACCTAATGAATTAAATATAAACTGAATGTGAATGTGGCATTAAGCTCCTTACTAGTGTAATAATCTGTAGAAATTAAGGTTCTTCCATCTGGGAACCTCGCTAAGCAGTAGGCCGGCCTACCTCAGAACAGTGAGCAGGATTTTGGGGGTCTGAAGGGATTATCACTGGAGGGGACTCCCATCAGAAGAGGGTCCTTGGAAGCATTTTGCAAGCAGAAGTTTTTCAGATCAGCAGCAGCCTGGGACACCTGCAGAGTCGAACATATGGCGTGAGTGTGTGAAAACATCAACACCGTAAACAAGAGTATTCGGCTCCAAACTCGGGCACAGCTCAGTTTCTCATTTCCCTACGCAGACTAACTGGCACTTTTCTTTTTTGCATTGTATTGCAAGCAACGGAGTAACACGCACGGGCGGGCGTGTCTAGTTTGACATTTTTCCAGAAATAAGTGAGCTCGTTCTCCTTTAAAACTAATACAAGGAAATTTGACATATGAGCGTTACACTTCTCTCGAGAAGTAGCTTAGTACATAAACAGAGAAACTAATTCCTATTTTACACATGACAGAAAACAAAAACCAACATATATTTATTGGGTCTAACTTTTTGTGACAAACTGTTGCATCTATGACGGACGGAGCCTGCTCTGTGACATTTCCAGTTTGTCTCCGCCATTCAACACAAGTCTTCCGTGTTTGTGTGTCACTGGGAAGTTCATACCTTGATCCTCCGAATACTGGCCTCAAACCGAAGTTGCTTCACGACCCTTTGAGCAACAATTAAGTTGTTGCTGGCATTGTTGTTAGACATGACGGCAGTTGTCGGTGTTCTCTTCTTTACAAACGACCACAACAGAGCGGAAATGAGCCCAAACTGCCCTAAGCCCCTGAACTCGAGTGGGAAATAACGTTTATATATTGCCCCGCCCCTTAACAATGCCAAGCCATGCTAATAGTGGTCAGGCCTGTCAATCAAAGGTAAAGTTAAAAGCCACGCCCCTGAAAACATAGTCCACTATTTTGAGTTTTCTAGAGAGCAGAGGAGGCTAAATCATGACCTTCAGGCAAAACACAGTGATTTACCACCTCACATAACTCACCCTACTTTGGCAGGACTTTCATTGAAATGTGAAATTATTACCACTTATGCTTGACCAGTCAGACGGCTGGAAGTGCTGAAACAGGCCTAGCTGTGATATAAAATTCTTGATATTTTATCATATTTTGCATATTTATGTGAACTACTACTATGTTTTACCAAGAACACACTTAACAAAATAATAATAAATGTAAGATCAGCTCTAATTACTACAGAAGTGTAGAGCTGTCACCCCAAATGAAAAACAAACTGGGACTTTAGCTTGATAGTTTTATTGTAAAAATGTGAAACCTATCACATTAAAACATGATAGTTTATTGTAAAAACCCGATAAATCCTATTGTTAAAGTGTTAAATGTATTTATTTATTTATTTATTTATTTTTTTTTAAATTTGGGTGGCAGTTCTATGCTTCTACAAATGACATACGCCGATTTTTATTTTTTATTTTTTTTAAACAACGCTTTACATTGACATCTAAATGAATTTACATACAGATGTATACAATAACCATATGAGATTACCATATTTACCTCACACAGTTTTTACAACAAAGCGTTCTTACCTTACCTGTGTTATTACTGTACATGAACATTTCTGGATGCCAGTGATCAGTTTTTCTGATTTGTGTATTTGGGACTAGAACCTATCCCAGCAACTACTACGTGACAGGCAGGGCGCATCCTGAACAGATTGCCAGTCCATTGCAGGATGTAAAAACAAACACTGAAAACATGCATACATACACACGTTTACAAACAAAACAATCAATACGAAAAAAATAAATAAATAAAAAGGACCAGAAAAAGGACAAGAAAATATAACCTTGTGCACATGCTGCAAGAAAGAGAGTGGGAGCCTGTAAGGATTTCCATTTCCAGCATCCTTCTGTCAGAATCAAGCACTTAAGTTCGGAAGCAGCATGCTCATAGACTGCAGTGGGTTCTTCAAGAGTGCATGTGTTAATAGTTCCTTAAAAAGGGGTAAGAAGGAAGCTGTCAAACTGAAAAAGATAATAAAGAGACGGTTTATAAGCGTGTAAGCAGCCACTCCAGATAATCGATGCAGCTGACAGCCAAAAGAGGTCGCCAAAGCCCAGTGCTAAGGCAATGGAAGAAAAACTAAAAAGGTTTACAGATGAAAGGAGAAGAAAGTTGGCTTAACTTACTTGTAAAAGGGATGTGGTAGAAATGCTAAAGACGGTCAGAGTAAATGGCCAGGTAATTAAAGAAGAGTTTTTGCACATTTTTGCCACGTTCTTTAGAAAATTCAAGCAGCATAATGCAGAATCTCTTCTTGATGATGATGATGATGATAAGGAAGATATTGGAGGGGAGTGGGAGTCATGTATATGCACGTGCATGAACCTCACATTACCTCACCCCCACCCCCACAAACTGTTAAGCTTTACCTGATTAAAGAGGCAACACAACAGTGTCCCTTCCTCGGTCACAGCCTGCTAGAACGTCCGATAGCCTGTGTAATATGCAGTAGCAAAATGAGATAACAAAAATGCTAGCTAACCAGCAAAGCATGTCTGAGCTGCGTCAGAGAAGCATTTCAACATTTTCAGCGGACACTGTTAATTTATAAGAGTCTTTGAACAAACCATGGAGACAAGACTTTTAATCCTCAAGAGGGGCTTTTCTATCTGCTGCAGTTTATAAGTGGGGAATGTTTATAGTTGTGAACATAAGACAAAGGGTACCATGAGACAAGGAGACTACTTAGACAGCTATTTGGGGATGAACTGCAAATATCCGTCGCCTACATTAACAATGCCCTTGAATGACCTCAAATAAAGTCAGAAGACAGAAAAGCTCTAAATGCATTTGCTCTGTTTCTGATAGGATGTCAGAATATAATGAGAGACATAGACCTTATGGATGAGACAAACAGCCCTAGTAATATGAAGATTGTCATCCATAAACTCCAGTTTAAACTGAAAGAACGGTGGCCATGTCCCACATATGAAATCCAACAAAAAACAAAAAAGGGAGTTAGATTTGCAGACTTAGTAAATTTCATCAGCTGGCAAGCAAGAGTTAGTGATGATTAACTTTTTGGAAATGTCTTGGAATCAAACTCTGACCAAAGACAAAGTTGAAGCCAGCAATTAAGAAACACAATCCCAGGAGCAGCAGTTTTGGTATAAGTGTCCTCTCAGCCAGTGGACATGCTAATGGAGAACAAGCCCGGGAGAAAAGCCATGGCACAGCCAAACCAACTAATACCTTGCAAACTCCCTGCAGTAAAAAAAAGAAAAGGCAAACATATTTTGGAAACTTGTGAAGCAATAAAAAACAGAGCTTCAAAGACAGAATAAAATTTCCAACATTCAAGGGCCTCTATTTTGGCTCTAGAGGTCACTTGAACAAAGATTGTTGAAAATTAATGCAATGCAGGGAAAGCTCAGGTAAGCATCCAAGACTCCTCTATGTTTCAAGACAACCCCCCTTGTGTCAGAAAAGGATGAGAAGGAGAAAACAAATTCTAAAAGAGGTCACCAGTGCTTTAGTGGAACCTATTCTTCCTATTGTACCAGTTAATGTAAAGTCTAAGACCATCCAAGTCTACTTATTTCTAGATCAAGGATTTACAGCTAGCTTTTGCACTGATGAGGTTAGGCAAAAGCTCAACCTGCATGGAAGAAAAACTGACAATTTCAAAGAGATCAAATATACATATATATATATATATATACATATATATATATAC
>JBAMHW010000004.1:27029942-27040771 GCA_037177495.1 Rhadinocentrus ornatus
CGCCGGCGGTCACTGTAGCGTTGCCACCGCTGGTGGAGTCGCCGGCGGTCACTGTAGCGTTGCCACCGCTGGTGGAGTCGCCGGCGGTCACTGTAGCGTTGCCACCGCTGGTGGAGACCATCGACCGGGGGCAACACCAGCTGGCCCAGGTGCCTGCCCTTTCAGCTTCCACTTCATTGGTTTGTAATTGCACTGAAAGAAATTCACAGGACATTCCAGTGTCAAGATACTGACTGAGACTCCAATTACAGTCTACTGTAAGACAGGCTGCTCACAACTAGTATGTTGCTTCCACTTGGAATCCAGCGATTGGGGAAATGAAATAGTCTTTAGAGAAATCTCATTAGGAGAGAGCGCTGCAATACAGGAGAAATAAAGTTTAGACTAAAGATTATCCCACCGCCACCAAAAAAAACAAAAACAGAGAAAGCAAACTTTATGTACTTACATATCTTCTCCATTTTATTTACTCCATTTGTTTTTTCAACTGGCATAGGTGACCCTGTGAGCATTGCAATGTCAGCAGTCGTTTAATGAACTCACTTATACTATGCAATTAAATTTAAACAGAAACGCAAACAAGATACAATACCTTGTCCAAGCCAACTGGTCACGCCACAGAAAAGCAGGATCTGAACAGCCCCCATTGTTCCCATCACCAACTGAGGGAACGCAGCATATCTGATGTTTAAATAAAGCTCAGGCTTCAGGTGGCACAGCTGTTGCTCATCAACTTTAATTGATTATTTTCTCCAAAGAGTTAGTTGCTTACTAAGATTCAGACCTTTCTCTAACGAGTAACAACTAACGTGTAATCATACTAATTAGCTAGTTACCTTTCACAAGTACTTTTCATAGTACTTGATTTCTTTTACACAGCATGTCCTGCATTAATCATATTTTTCTGTAGATTTTACAACTGTTTCAGATTTTAAATAAAAGCCATTAAATTAGAAGGCTTTTTTTTTTCTTTTTTTTTTTTTAAATGAGTGTCAGAGGTAATGATTTTAATTAGGAGGCCAGTCCTGAGAAAACTCATGACTGGCCTCTGTTCTGTTTTCCAGGTCTAGAAAACCAGAAGCAAACGTAGCTATCTTGTTTTGGAAAGCCCTGTCACATTTTGAAAGATGACATTATGATTTGAACACACTGCCAGTCTGTTTGTAAGGCTAAAAGACTGATAAAGACCGTAAAAGGCCTCTTAGCAGGTTCACCTATAACCTCTTCAGCTGAGAGGTGATCTCATTGAGATACCTATTCATTCTATTTATTTTCCCTATAACACATTCATTCAGCATTCCGAGCTCATGTTTCCTCACTGTATGAGGAGAAAATTCACTTTCTTCCAGTTCTGTAGTCTATCCTCTAAACCAGGGGTGGGCAATTATTTTCTACAAGGGGCCACATGAGAAACCTGAATTGTGTCAGAGGGCCAAACCGACAACTTGAACTTACTTCTGCTCAACTTTCTTCCCTTGTAAATTTCACTAAGTGATGAATAGCTGGTACTGGTAATCAGAAGAATAACCTATTCTGTAAATATTTATATTAGGCCATGTGAAACTGTGGTGCATAGGTCAAAGAAGAAAACAACAATCCCCGAATTAATGCAATTTAATTTGAATTTGTTAATCTCCACAGAACATGCAAAAAAACAACAAACAACTTAACAAGTTTATAGAAATGCAATAATAAAATGACTTGTAATGTTTTCCTCCTCATTCGACCTTTTCAGTGAGAATAATCCAGTCTGTTGAGCTTGAACAAGTGCATTGAAATCTGGCTGAATGTCTGAGGTGGCGATGCGAAGGACAGCTTAGAGGTGGGCATCAGTGATGGAGGATCTGTTGAACTTTATCACTGAGAATGTCTGTTCACATACATAAGTAGACCCGAGGAGGACTACAATCCTCTGAGTAGGCCTTCTCAGGTGTGGAAAGTTCTCTTCTTTAAGCAGCATCAGCAACGTGGTTCATTTTTTAACACCGTCTTACGCAACACTTCCTGATGTATAAAACAATGCAAAAATGTCAGTTTCTGCACAGGGTTAATTTCTGTCACTTTATCCTGCATCTCTTTAAAAGAACATTTTTCCAGTCAGATCTGGACAACCATCTGCCAGATTGTCCCATTTCAGTCCAAACATGCATTTACCTCTGTGAATAAGTCCTGGCCAGTGGTTGTCCCTTTCATTGACTGCATGGCTGCCGGCTCCTCCTGCAGTTATTCCACGTAAGAAGATGAGAAGCTGGTGTTGTCACGCACATCGCAGCTCTCATCCAAAGCCTGAGAACAACAGTCAAATAGTCTACAGCTCTGTTCTTCAGCTGAAGCTCATTGTTTCCATCAATGTCCTCAGCCCGCCTTGTCACAAAGAGACGTTCTCAAACACGTCCTTTTTTTCCGTGCATATCAGTGCAACAAAGTCCAATAAGCATTCCTTAAAAACTCTCAGTCAGAAAATGCCCCACTTTTTCTGTCGATTTTCAAATTGTAATCTTTTATTACAGCAACCTGCGTACCACAAATTAAGCACACATCTTTACCTATAATTTCTGTGAATAAGTACTTGTCAGACCATGTCTTGTTAAAAACATGACATTCATGATCAACTTTTCTTTTCTTAGTGTGAGTTAACATCTTTAGGGTAACCTGGCTAGCATCACTTGTCGCTGTTTACTAGGGATGTGTCATGCGCGAAAGAGCCGGCTCTGAGAGCCGATGCTTGGTAGTGAATCAGAAGAGCCGGCTCGGCTCCCATTTTTTTTTTCTTTCCTTTTACTGCGTGCTTAGCTCTCACTGCTCAGTCCCAGCTCTGCCCGGCACTGCTTTGTTTGGATTGACCCGCATGGACAGGCCGCCAATCACATGTGAGGATATAGGATCATACCATTATGTGGAAACAGAAAGGTGGTGGTGGTGGGGTAGATGGCACTACATTGTGTGAGATAGCAGACAACCGTGTGAAGAGTACGTGAGTGAGTGCGTCATGTCATCAAACCCTTGTCACACAGAGGAGAAACCGGATCAGCTCATCCAAGATGAGGCATCTTATTGTTCTGAATGCCAACCTGCACTGAGGACATTAATGCTGCTTTCTTGAGTTTGTCTCTCGTTCTGTTTTGTGGATTTGTTTGCTGTTTTTTGTCCATTTGTGCAATATAGGACTTTTGTTGAAATAGTAAACAAAAGTAAGAGGTTTTGTATCAGAATAAATGCTTAAATGGAGGCAAATATAAGGCTTCTCGTAAAAATACTGAACACAAACGGTTTAGAAAACACAATTCATTAATTTTTGCAAAGTTAAGGTAAATTATGGGGCTAAAAAGGATGCCAAATTAAGAGCCGTTCGGGAGCCAAAAGAGCCGGCTCTGTGAAAAGAGCCGAACTTGCCATCTCTACTGTTTACCTTCACCCAAAGCTCACATCACATACGTCAATACGGAAGTAGCGTAACGCTTTTCAAAATAAAAGCAGAACAGTTGTATTGCACGTACAACGTAGATATTTTTATAATCTATCCGTGTTGTGATTTGTGATTGACCTCACGCGGGCTGGACAGGGACGCATAAAGTGCCGGATGTGGCCCGCGGGCCGTAATATGCCCAGGTCTGCTTTAAACTATCTCTCTCACTCCTGGGAGCACTGTCCATGTTATCACTTGACTTCCAGTTACAAATGTAATATTTATCCTTCTTTCCTAGATTTCTCTGGTAAAGGCAAGCGAGTAAGAGCATTAACATTTACATGATAATTTCCATCCTTTTGAACTATTATGCTTTCATAGGCTCTAAGAGCTATTGATCATCTTTTGGTACTTGGTGTCATTTGTGGCACTGCCTGCATCTTACTGAAAAGAGATAACAAAAGCCGCATGTCACGTTGCTGCTGTGACATGTACAACATTAACATGTCAGCTACGAACGGGATGATGATTCAAGATTTATGCTTTTTATTGTCAATTTCTGCAATATGTGAGTACATACACAGGAACCGAAAGGGAAGTTTCTCTCCAGCCTCACGAGGAATTAAAGTGGATTTTTTTTTGTGTGTGTATTTTAATGAAAAAATATGTATACACATTTTAACATCATCTAAACAAATCATATCTGTATTAAAATAAAAACACAAAGACAATACTTTATTTCATCACAGCTCCTTTAATATTGTACTAAATATTTTAGCGGAGGTAACAGATGAAAAGAATGATACAAATGAAATTTCACATGAAATGCGTTTCCTTTTTCATTTCTTTTCTCGGAGTGAGCATCTTAATAACCTGATGTTTTCCCTGGAGACATAGAAGAAAAAAACAAACAAAAAACGGCAGTTGTTAATTTAAGATCTTGTTGCATTGAGGAAATAAATAATGATGATACAGTTTTTTTAGCTGAATGTGGATCACAGCAGTTCCATTTGTAACATCTTAAAAAAACAAAATTTAAACATAAAACTTTATTTTTATTGTTATTTTTATTCTTACCCCCCATTTGACCTGAGAATAAAAGCTCTTGAGATTTAAACATTGTTCTTTCAAAACTCTTCTGGCTAAGATAGGTTGTAACTCAGGTCAACAGCAAAAAAAAAAACACAAATCAACACTGAGCACAAAATACATTACAAAAAAATATTTTACAATCACAATATACAACATTTCAATGTTTGTTAGATCTGGAACTTTCTGTTTTTAGTATGAGGATCATTTGATGCTCATACCACTGATTCAGCATGATATAATGGTGCGGAACTATGTATTTATATATAACTTATGATTTTGTTATCAATCTTCATTAGCTGGAATTGTCTTGATGACAGTAGTGGGTAAACATTTGCATCAAATAGTATAATACTAATTTTACATTTTAGAGTTCTTAAAATCTCATTATTTAAAGAAGTGAAAAATAATAAGCTTTGTTACCCCATAAGACCAAAGATGATGAAGAAAATACAGATTCTAATCAATACTCACAAATGAGAGGTCCAAAAGTAATAATCTCTGTAGGAGCAGAGTTGGGAACAGAGCGAGACCTCCTGCTTCTGCAATCCTGTGACGTAGGAGAAAGAGGAAAGAACATAGCACCAGTGTTTAAGAAGGCCTGTAAATATGAACCATTAAAAAGAATAGTAAGTAACTCACTGGGACACAGTTGGTGCTCATCCGGTCACACAAACTGAGGCTGCAGTGAAGATAAACATCTCTGGTTTTGTCCTGGAGTAGGAACAGCAGAGCAGAGAAACGAGCCCGAAGGGATGAGCCACTTTCAACCACTGACACCTGTCTGCGGTTGGTGGGACACCTGTCAGGGAGGATGTAGGAGAACATGAGGGTTGCATACGTCAATGTATCCCAGGCAGCTTCTGCTAAAGCTCAGGATGTGCACATACTTGTTCTGAATGAGAGGGTATTGCATGGAATCTTCAGGGTTTGATGAGTGAGTAGCAAAGCAGTCTTCCAGAACAACTGCAAAGCTTGGGTCTGTTTTGTCCACAGAGACACCAACATACAACGGTGAGCCCAGTGGGAGGGTGACCTGCCCTGCTGGATACGTCTCAGAGTAGTTGGAGTAGCGGTACAGAGACATGGAGGCTCTACCTTTTGTACCTGAGCCTGAAGCACCACCCTCCAACCTGTTCAGAAAAATAAACTTTTCCATCATGACAATTCAGTCAGATTTTCACAGTTGTTACCAGTGATTTCATCTTTTATTCTGCCAGAAAATATCAGTTCAGTTTTACTTAGAAATTTGATCCTGCAACATTTAAAAAGGAGAGGGCAACTATCTCTAAAGCGGCAGGTGTGCTTACATTCATTTTACATCTGCATACAGTAACTCATGGTACATTTATATTCAGTAAAAGGCAGCTTACTCCAGAGATGGTCTGATCGCCTCATTAAGGCTGACGTCTGTGTCCAGCGGATAGGTGCAGGAGAAGGGATAATTCACAGGAAGAATGAAGGATGCATTGCTTTCTGGGTAAATAAACAAGCTGTTGGCATAAGTTGCATGTGTGCGGTTGATCTGAAAAAAAGATAATTGAACCAGCAACTTAGTTAATATGTCAGGTTGCAAAGGTGTACTTAACATAACAGGGGTTTTTGGAAATTGGGTTTATATCATAATTTACCAGGTTGTCTTGGAGGATGAAATAGGAAGAGAGATTTTTAATTTGGGGACCAACAACATGTTATTTATTAGAGCAATAATAGTTTTTTGGGGGGGATATTCTGTCCAGATAACAATACAAGTGTAATTCGGAAGTTTTATTGATTAGGTCATCACACCACAGCAATGAATAATAATGATCAGTGCCATTGAAAGAAAAACCATTGGAAAGCAGTAATTTACAAAAAATGTTGCCAAATCCTACCATCAGTGCGTTTCCACAGACACCTGCCTGGGCCTCCACTTCATACCAAACAATGTCATCATGCACTCTGACCCAGGTACAGTTGTGGACAGCCAGGTTGCCGGAAAATGGATCCAAACCAGAGATTGTCGCACTGGTCAGATGCAGACCCACTTGGAGTTTATTGTGGCCACAGACAAGCTCTAAAGACTGGTGTGGAGGCTGGGCTAATATAGAAATTTAAAAATAAGTCAGGAAATGACAATAAAGGATTGCTGATGATAGAGACAATTAAATAAAGCCACAACTTGGACATCCATTAAACGCCATCTTTGTAAATTCTATATGGACAATTTGAAAATATTTATGTTATAGAAGTTAACTTACCTTCACATACAGCACTGGCATCTTCTTGATGACCACAGTTATGAACCCCAAACCCTGAATGTGTGCAGTCTGTTATTGATGATTCATTTCCAAAACATCTGACATCGTCCAACCAGATGGGTCCACTACCCTGTCCAAAAGCTGCATATTGTGGTGCTGAACGAGCCTTTCCACAGCCCAGCTGTCTGCACACCACGTTGGCATCGCTCAGGTCCCAGGAATCATCACACACTGTCCCCCACAGTTCACTGTGGAAGATCTCCACTCTGCCAGAGCAGCGGTTGCTAGAGTTGACCAGCCTCACTGGAGCAGCAGCTACAGAAAGATCAGAAACACATAGCTGTTCATCATTGTTGTGATATAAATACAATTTTTATATTTGGCCCTTAGATGCAAATGTTTTCTTTTTCTCACCTTCACAGACAACACCAGCGTCCTCGTTGTGACCACAGTTGTGAGATCCAAACCCTGGATGGTGGCATTCTGAGAGCTGTGATTCGCTGCCTGTACACATGACATCATCCATCCAGATGGGTCCTCTGCCCTGCCCAAAAGCTGCATTTTGTGGTGCAGAGAGGACTCTTCCACAGCCCAGCTGTTTACACACCACCTGAGCATCCACCAGGTCCCAGGAATCATCACACACTGTCCCCCACTGTCCACTGTGGAAGATCTCCACCCTGCCAGAACAGGAGGTGTTGCCTCCATCAGCCAGGCGGACCTGCCCCTCAAAGCCTGCACTGCTGTTTACAGTTGTTGTTGTTGTGATTTCAGCTGTCACCTGGGTGGTAAGGGTCTGTGGTCTTGGTGTGCTTGGCAAAACTGTGCTGTTGATTCCTGGATTAACTGAAAGAAAAATCTCTTGAAACTCATAATACAAGCACAACTTGCACAATCATCAAATGCAATAATGAAGAATTGTTTCTGTTCAAGTTCAACATGCCTGTTTTTTTTACTGGGCAACAGTACAGTTTGTGTCATAATTAACAATACATTTCGACTTGTGTCATAAACCTTAAAACTACATGGAAAGTGATGATTTGTTTTCCTTTTGTTGCCATTTGAAAAATTGGTAACTATTTGAAATATATATGAATATTTACCTTCACATACAGCACTGGCATCTTCTTGATGACCACAGTTATGAACCCCAAACCCTGAATGTGTGCAGTCTGTTATTGATGATTCATTTCCAAAACATCTGACATCGTCCAACCAGATGGGTCCACTACCCTGTCCAAAAGCTGCATATTGTGGTGCTGAACGAGCCTTTCCACAGCCCAGCTGTCTGCACACCACGTTGGCATCGCTCAGGTCCCAGGAATCATCACACACTGTCCCCCACAGTTCACTGTGGAAGATCTCCACTCTGCCAGAGCAGCGGTTGCTAGAGTTGACCAGCCTCACTGGAGCAGCAGCTACAGAAAGATCAGAAACACATAGCTGTTCATCATTGTTGTGATATAAATACAATTTTTATATTTGGCCCTTAGATGCAAATGTTTTCTTTTTCTCACCTTCACAGACAACACCAGCGTCCTCGTTGTGACCACAGTTGTGAGATCCAAACCCTGGATGGTGGCATTCTGAGAGCTGTGATTCGCTGCCTGTACACATGACATCATCCATCCAGATGGGTCCTCTGCCCTGCCCAAAAGCTGCATTTTGTGGTGCAGAGAGGACTCTTCCACAGCCCAGCTGTTTACACACCACCTGAGCATCCACCAGGTCCCAGGAATCATCACACACTGTCCCCCACTGTCCACTGTGGAAGATCTCCACCCTGCCAGAACAGGAGGTGTTGCCTCCATCAGCCAGGCGGACCTGCCCCTCAAAGCCTGCACTGCTGTTTACAGTTGTTGTTGTTGTGATTTCAGCTGTCACCTGGGTGGTAAGGGTCTGTGGTCTTGGTGTGCTTGGCAAAACTGTGCTGTTGATTCCTGGATTAACTGAAAGAAAAATCTCTTGAAACTCATAATACAAGCACAACTTGCACAATCATTAAAATTAATAATGAACTGTCTATGTTCCTGTCATTTGATACAGTTTCAACAATACATTATTCAAATGACTGGCACTGCACTACACTGGTTCAAGATGTACTTAGAGAACAGGAAGTACTTTGTGTCAATAGGTAACTTTACATCTGAACAAACAAGGATTACATGTCCCCAAGTTCCGCTTCCGGGGCCTCTTCTGTTTAACAGCTACATGCTTCCATTGGCACAGATCATAAAGAAAAACAAAAGTTACCATAGCTATGCAGACCACACATAGATATTGCAATATCACCAGGAGACAGGCCCTGTACAGGTTCTTGGTAAATGCATTGAGGAGATTATTGATTGGATGTGCCTGAATTTTCTTTAGATAAACAAAAACAAAACTGAGGTGATTGTCTTTGGAGCCAAAGAGAAATGATTTTAAGGTCATCAAAGAGCTTCAGTCTATACAACTAAAAACCACCAACCAGGCCAGAAATCTGGGTGTATTGATGGACTCTGACCTTTGAAAAACACATTAAGGGAATCACAAAGTCTGGCTACAATCACCTCAAGAATATATCAAGGGTAAAAGATCTGATGTCTCAGCAAGACCTGGAAACACTACAACACCTTTTTATCTTTATGTCAGGAACAGGGTGTGGAAGATTTAGGTGTGGGCCCAAATGCAGGCCTATGAGGTGGGAGGCAGACAGGTGCAGGAACAAGGTTTTAAAGGAGTAGTGCACCCAAAAATGTGTTTTTTGAGCGGTAGTGGGTGGAGTTACACAAAAAATAGGGTGTGAAGTTACACTTTAATAAACAAAAACTAAACCAGAAGACATTGCATGAAGACTATGAGAACTAAACCTGGCATGAACACTAAAGCACATGAAGAACTACAACAAATTGATTGGCAGAGCACAAATAAACTACACACACACAAGGACTAATGAGCAAACAGGTGAAGTGAATGAGCCTTTTCAAACCAGGTGCACTAATGACAGGGAGCAGAAAGCAAGACATAATTAAACATGACAAGACCATAAAAATGTGACTCGGATGTGTCGCAAGCATTAAATTCAGCATGACAAAAGTCAGGTGACCACACCAACTGAGGCCGCGTTATGACATGTGTGCGTCTTGAGCTGTTCCCGGCATCGGACCACGCTGCCTTTTCCTGACTATGGGAGTCGGGTGTTCGGCTGTGTTTCTCTTCCGCCATCAGGCAGGGGAGCTTTCATCTACAGACGTTTGGGGTGGCAGGGCGCCGTGAGCTGGGTCCTGCTCCGGCATCTTGGCGTGCTCTGCTGTCTTGTCCGGGTTTATTATTACTGAGCATCTGCTGCGTGGACGCATTCTCCCTGCTGGATTCTGCCTTGCTGAACACTTCGGTAAAGTTAGAAAGATATTCACAGATTCGGCTTTTTCGGGTTAATAGCTCATCAACGGAACATTGCTTTTACAAAACCGACACAACAACGCAATCACAGCAACGTAGACTGCGAGCTACAATCTTATGTTGCTCAAAACGAGCCGTCCTCCAAGCTGGGAGACTTCCATTGGGCTCTATGCAGAGCCTGCTGGTATGCGACTAGGCAGGGACGGTCTGCAAATTGTAACGCGGAAATAAATATGCAAGGAAAATATTCAATGACTACAATATGACATGTTGCAGTGCTACCAAACTAACACCCCTCCCGTGGGCTCACCACCTGCAGGAGAGGCCATAGGGGTCGGGTGCCGTGTGAGCTGGGTGGCTGCCAGAGGCAGGGACCTGGCGGTCTGATCCTCGGCTGCAAAAGCTAGCTCTAGGGACATGGAATGTCACCTCTCTGGCTGGGAAGAAACCTGAGCTGGTGCACGAGGTTGAGCGGTTCCGGCTAGATATAGTTGGACTCACCTCAACGGATGCCTTGGGCTCTGGAACCACTGTCCTTGAGAGGGGCAGGACCCTCTTCCATTCTGGAGTTGCTCCCGGTGAGAGGCACCGAGCGGGTGTGGGCATGCTCATTGCCCCCCGGCTTAGTTCAGTTGGGGGGACGGGTCCTGACTGTTGTTTGTGCTTATGCACCAAGCAGCAGTTCAGAGTACCCACCTTTTTTGGAGTCC
>JBAMHW010000004.1:27045652-27055923 GCA_037177495.1 Rhadinocentrus ornatus
TATATATATATATGTATATATATATAATATAAAGGTAAGGGCAAAAACTGATCTTGTGTCAGAACTGTATCTCAGCTACATTATGCGACTACAATGAGGACACAAAAACTTTAATATGTCACATTTGCTCAATTAGTCTTTTTTGTGCTTCTGTGTTTTCCTCACACCTTTATATTTGACAAAACAAATAGAGAGCTTGAACCAATCCTGTTCATTTATCTGCAGCATCACATTTAACACAGGATACCTAACTTGGTTTAAAACAGAGGTAAAAATTTCCTTTAATTGAGTTGTTATTGTCTCATGTCAGCATCTTATTGATCAACATTTTCCTTCAGAAATATTATAGGTGAATTACCTTTCACAGAATTCTGAACTGTAAGACAACAGGATTAAACCTCATAAATTCAGATTTTGGAACTGGATGAAATCAATGGAGGTCATTTATCACACGTTAGATTTTAGTTTAAATAAAAAATAAAGAAAAGAAAAGAACAGAACAGAAAAAAAGAAAAAAAAAAGAAAGGAAAGCCAAGTCTTTAATCTTGTTATTAAGTTAATAAAAAGTTAAACGTTTCAAAATTCTGAACAAAGTCAAAGTCAACCACCTATTTCATTGCACCACCTACAGTCTTCTGACTACTTACAGGGCTTTACAGCCAATTTTCGTTAACTATGAGGAACTGATGATTGAAAAGCTAATGCTTTTCTGTGTTTTTTACTTTTGTTAAATAGATGGAAGAAAATCTAGAAGAAAATCTGATTTTACAAGCCTCCATGTTATTTCCAGAGATGTTAGACTACAACATCTGGAGATATCACTGCCCTATGAAAAATACCTGAAAGGACGCAACTTTGCATTTTTAATTTTTTAAGTAGCTTCTTTGCAAATTTGACCCAAATTTGCTGTGTTTTGATATTAAAACAACTATAGTTTGATGAAGTCTCATACTGATACAACCATTTATCCAAAAGATACCCTATGTTAGAGCAAGCGCGTCAGCCAACTGGTATGCTTGTTTCTTGAGCCAGTAAATGCTGTTTTGAGGAAATCAAGACGGGATTTTAGAGGACTGATAAGTGCTGGAATGGAGTATAAAGAAAAGGTTTAAAATGCCAATCATCTTTTGAGTATCATACACTTGATTTCAAAGCCTGAAAGAATCTTCTAGTACCTTTATGTGTGGTCTGGCCATTCTGTACAACAGCAGCACTCCAGACACAGCCACACCTCCTATGATGCCATACTGCACCTCCCAGAAACTCATTAGGAACGTCACAACAAAAGGCAGCAGGTCCAGCTCTGTGAAAGACACATCCACATCCGACTTCCATTAACAAACAGATACATTTCAGATACATTTACAGAAAAAATACACCTATTTTACACCTACTATATATCTTCCACATCTTCACCACCACATGGTAGTCCACCATGGGAGCTACAGCACAGATGATAACAGCAGCTAGCGAAGCTTTAGGGATGTAGTAGAAAGCCGGCATGAGGAACGCTAAAGACAGCAACACAATCACACCTGAAATCGTGCGCAGAGAAAGTAGAAAACTGTTTAATACTCAGAAACTCAGGAGACAAACAAGTAAAATAAATATATATGTGGCAAAATTTGCAGACTAAAGTTTTGCATTTAAGATTGGAGTCCTTGATTGGAGTTTTTATGACATTGACAGCCAAAATAAACGTATAATTTAATTAAATAAAAGGATGCAGCGTACCAACCAGAGTACCAACAACAGGAAAAAAAAATTTTTTTGACAATATGTGATATCTCTAATTAACCAGAGAAGTAAAATAAATGTTCTTTTGTCACGATGACTTGTTGTTTTCTTAAGTAAACTAAAGCCTGTTCATCATGTCTTTTTTAACTCTAATCTTCATGATAACTCTTTTTTTTATCACAAAAGGGATGAAAGCAAACAGAAGTTGAGATAATACACTGTTATAACACTGACTGCCACAAGAGGGCAGAAAAGATTAAGCTAAAGTGGGGAAACTCACTGGTGATGATCCCTCCAGCTGGAGTGCAAACTCCGGTCTGAGAGTTCACTGCTGTCCTAAAGGTGAAGACAAAACATGATACTCTGAATAGGGGTTAAATTCGGCAGATCTAGAAAATTTTGATGGGGTGTCGTGGGCATGCAGGGGTATAGACTGAAAAAGGGTGGCACCTATAAATCAGACCTTAAAAAGAAAAAAGAAAAAAAAAAGAGTAAACGTTAAAAAGCTCTAGATTATAGGAAATAACGAATTGATTATTACAGCTAAAGTGGCCATCTGATGTAAAAAGTAAAGCAAAAATTGTAAAGACCAATAGCCAGTGATATTTTTAAAATCAGCAATTGTTTTTAGGCTGATCCTGTATTGAATGGCTTTAATTCAAATCAATATTAAATTCTAATTTTATTTCATACAAAAAGTAGCACAAAGTGCTTTACATAAAAATGATTTTGGCACATTAAAAGCAGATGTCTTCACACACCCAAGTATATGACCTAACAATTTAAAAAATATACACCTGATCATAATCTATCTCTCTCACATGCACTCATGTACACACACACAACATGCATGCATGCACCCCCACCACCACAACCACCTACATCTCCAATCCTATCTTGCACGCTAATCACTGCTGTACAGACTTGTACTTCATAGATAAAGAGAAAAGTTTGACCTAAATCACAAGTTTTATCAGTGTTATTTCAGCATTCTTGGCTCTTTAACAAAGTCATCACATATGGTGATTTAGGACTTTTACATCTTCTTCATCAAATGTAAACAGTTTGGACAGATATCATACCATTACTCATGTGGCCAGTTGGTGAGATGATGCTGCATGAATGCTGCATTATGAAAGAACATCACATAGAACAGTAGTTCCCAACCTGGGGTCCGGAACCCCCTTGAGGGGTCCCCCAAAGAGCACAGGGGGTCCCTGAGGATTTGAACATTAGAGCCATTACGATTAATGTCCACAAATTGTCCCTATTTTAATAAATAAAAGTAAGGCTGTGTGTTGTTAATTTAACTTTGGCTTTATCAAAGGACAGGACTCAACCAGAATACATTATTTATGGTGAGAATCTCACTTTTGAAAGCCTAAAACCAGCATGGTTTCAGCACAGGGTGGAGCACGGGATCCATGGCATTTTAGTATATGCATGAAGGGGGTCCCCAAGGAAAAAAGGTTGGGAACCACTGACATTGAACATCACATTACAGTTTTTCTCAGTCGCTTTACATTCTCATAACAATTAGTTCAAACTCCATGACAATTAGTTGTTTGTGCACATCAGAGTAGCATTTCTCATTGCATTGATCAAATTGCAAATGCTTTTGGACATGAAGCATTTTCTTTCACACAATCTCTGCAATTTCATGACATTATTATTTGCTTTGGTCATATCAGTCAAAATTAACTATACTTACAACTGCAGAATAGTCAATCCCCATAAAATTAATAGTCCTCATTTCATTGCTCGAGTCATTACACACAAAAGAGTTGAACTAGTTGTCAAAATCTGTTAAGCAGATTTGAAACATTTCTTTATATAATTTTGCTGGAATGTCTCCTAAATTGAACAACTGCTCTCAGCTGACCCTCAACTTTCACTAAATCCCATAGAGGAGTTTTTCTCTGCATGGAGGTGGAAGGTGTATGACCAGCATCCACATGGCTCAGCTAGAAGCCATGGATGCAGGATGCAATGAGTTTATAGCAGAGTCCTGGAGAGGGTGGATTCACCACTTGAGGATTTACTTTTATTGCTGCATTGTAAAGGATGATATCCAGTGTGATGTTGATGAAAATATGTAGCCAGACAGACAGAAAAGTCTTGATGCACAGGATTGATTTAGTATGTTACATACAGAACAACAATATTTATGTACTGTTACTGAGTATATTGTTTAGAGCTGTGCCCAACTCTCCCCAAGAGTTGATACTTACTTAAGTTTGTGACTGAAGTGTATGTTTTTCTGCAAAATTATGTGAACAAATTACTGTAAGATTGCAAAAAGTGTATGAAGTGAAAATGTGAAACAAATTCTGTCATGTATCCAGTTACCATACTAATAACAGTAACATGTAACTTTACTATAGTTTTCAAATGGCTGTACATGCAGTGTGAATGTCTGTCTTGAGCATTTTATGTCTCAGTGATCTGACTTTTTTGTATTCAAAAACACTTACAGATTAGACTGTCATAATGAAAACAGGACTAAGCCATTTCAGTACCTTGTTTGTACTCAAAGGTGACAGGACTTTTCATTTTGATGGCTTTGACAGTTTCATTTGCATAAATACTTGCTTTTGAGGAATGAACTATTTATCTATTTATTTATTTATTGATCTATTTATGCACTAGGTTCCGCAGTTTGTACTAATTGTTTTGAGAAACACTGCTATGCAAATGTTAATTCTGATGTGAGAAATGAGCCAAAGCGACTGAGAAAAACTGTAAAAATACATTATAGGTGCTCGTCATAAAATTAGAAAATCATGAAAACGTTGATTTATTTCAATAATTCCATTCAACAAGTGAAACTTGTATAATGTAGACATTCATTCCTTACAGACTGACATATTGCAAATGCTTATTTCTTTTCATTTTGATGATTATAACTGACAACTAATGAAAATCCCAAATTCAATATCCCAGAAAATTAGAAAATTATTTAAGATCAATACAAAAAAGGGATTTCTAGAAATGTTAGCCAACTGAAAAGCATGAACATGAAAAGTATGAACATGTACAGTACTCAATACTTAGTTGGGGCTCCTTTTGCCTAAACTGCAATGCGGGGTGGCATGGAGTCCATCAGTCTGTGGCACTGCTCAGGTGTTATGAGAGCCCAGGTTGCTCTGATAGTGGCCTTCAGCTCTTCTGCATTGTTGGGTCTGATGTATCGAATCATTCTCTTCACAATACCAGATAGATTTTCTATGGGGTTGAGGTCAGGCGAGTTTGAGGGCCAATTAAGAACAGGGATGCCTAGGTCCTTAAACCAGGTACTGGAAGCTTTGGCGCTGTGTGCAGGTGCCAAGTCCTGTCGGAAAATGAAATCTGCATCTCCAGAAAGTTGGTCAGCGGCAGGAAGCAGGAAGTCAATTGACCGTGGATCTAAGAAAACACAGTGGACCAACACCAGCAGGTGACATGGCACACAAACCATCACTGACTGTGGAAACTTTACACTCGACCTCAAGCAACGTGGATTCTGTGCCTCTCCTCACTTCCTCCAGACTCTGGGACCTTGATTTCCAAAGGACATGCAAAATATACTTTCATCAGAGAATATAACATTGGACCATTCAGCAGCAGTCCAGTCCTTTTTGTCTTTAGCCGAGGCGAGATGCTTCTGACGCTGTCTCTTGTTCCAGAGTGGCTTGAATACATCTGTGCGTGGCGGTTCCTGAAGCACTGACTCCAGCTGTAGTCCAATCTTTGTGAATCTCCCGCACATTTTTTAATAGGTTTCATTTCACAATCCTCTCCAGAGTGTGGTTATTCCCATAGCTTGTACACTTTTTTCTACCACATCTTTTCCTTCCGCTTTGCCTCTATTAATGTGCTTGGACACAGAGCTCTGTGAACAGCCAGCCTCTTTAGCAATGATCTTTTGTGTCTTGCCCTCCGTGTGCAAGGTGTCAATGGTCGTCTTTTGGACAACTGTCATGTCAGCAGACTTCCCAATGATTGTGAAACCAACAGAACTAGACTGAGAGACCATTTAAAGGCCTTTGTAGGTGTTTTGAGTTAATGAGCTGATTAGAGTGTGGCACCAGGTGTCTTCAACCTTTCCACAATATTGTAATTTTCTGGGATATTGAATTTGGAGTTTTCATTGGTTGTCAGTTAAAATCATCAATATTAAAAGAAATAAACATTTTAACTATGTGTCTGTGAAGAATGAATGTCTATATTATACAAGTTTCACTTTTTGAATGGAATTACTCAAATAAATCAACATTTTCGTGATATTCTATCTTATCGTGAGCACCTGTACATGCTGCATTAATTTGTTCTTGGGCATTTTAGTTGTCCCCAGGTAGAGATTAGTTTACCAAATTGTTATTGTATCAAAAAGTCTGCACAAACACACACACACACATACCAAATCCCAATGAAACTGCTGACTATAAGTATTACACATTTAAACTCTCTTTGACTCATTTTCTCCATCAAACACACACACAAACCTTCCAAAGCTGCCAGTGATGGGGTACGCTGACACAAAGGAGCCCATAATGTTGGTAACACCAATTGCCAGCAGTTCCTGGTTGGCGTCAATCCTGTAGTCGTTCTGACTGGCTGAAGGCAAGCAGGACGTTAAAATCAGCCATAAGCAAATGTAGCTTAAGCTGTCTGACAGCTTATGTGGAGTGGAAGCTGACTATCAGATTACTTTCATTATAGTCCCATCTTTAACATGGCACTCACCAAAAGCTTTTGCAATGGCAATGCTCTCCAGCAGACCCATGATGGGGATCACAGCGAGTCCTCCTCCAAAGCCCTGCATAAAATACAGGAGGAAGTCTGCCTGGTCAGGCGCTCTTTCAGGGAAGATTTGCGGAAGTGAAAGCTGCAATTCAAGTGTATTCATGCTCCTCCTTACCTCTACAATCTCTCCAAAGGAGACCACGGTGCTGTTGGCTGTGGTGTCTGAGGTGGGTGGGGGCCTAAAAGGTGGCAGTCCTTGAGAGGTGTGCCCAGTGATTGTGAACACATGATGACCATAAGCTTCCCAGGAAAATGCTACAAGGGATGCAGCTATGACTACCAGAGCATTACGCACTAACCAAGTGAGAGAGAAAACAGAAGACATGTTTTTAAAAGAACGCCAACAATGTACCAGTGGTTATGTTATTGTTTGAGACCAACACTTACTGGTAGCAACAGCCCACACTAGTTTCCTGGCTGCTCGGGTGCAGGTGGGAACAGAGTCAGAGCCCAGGCTTGACTTCATAAACATCAGCATGATCAGCAGAGTGAGACAAAGCAGGCCCAAGACCACATCACCAACTCGGGCCTCTGGGATCTTGTAGAAGGTGTAGTAAACCTCTAGGAAGAACTGCTGGGGTACACCATGGATTCCCAGAATATTCTACGAACAAGAACAGTGAGGAAAACCACAGATACTATAAACATAAAGGGTAGACAAGAGGGGTTAAGACTAGATGCTAAACCCAGATCTCCTTCCCTTTTGAACATTTTTTGAGGTTTTAGTTTTGGACCTGACACACATACAAACACACACACCTCATTTAAAAATACTGATTATAATTGATGAAGGCACTCACCCGTAGCAGCATTTAAAGATGCAAACATTATTTAAATTGCCAATTATTCTTCAATAACTAATAGATACTTCAAGTGTAACTACACCCCCTACTTTTTGCGTAACTCCACCCACCAACAAAGCACCTACGCCACAGAGCGGTATTTGAGGCGGAAGACTTTTCCCCTCCTGAATCTCCTAATGCTCTGAACAAGGTGGTCCTGAAATGTATCAGTCTGAGCCGTTAGCGCTGTTGCGCTGGCCTGTCAACAGCTCCAGCAGGTTCTGGAAAGCTGGTGAGGCTCGTGGCAGGTTGTGGCAGTGCTGCTGTATGTTGCCGTTGCCACAATTCTAGCTGCTGTCTGTCGCCAGATGAGAATAAGGAGATAAAGAATAAAGTCCGGTGTTACTTTTTACACCCCTCAAAAGCACAAATCAATCCCATTGCAGGAATATTTCATCAGAAACTCTGTGAAAGAAAAGAAGTCTGAAACTAGAAAATCTACACCATTTCACATGCATATGTGTTGGTGGATGTGGTTTTCTATGCCTGCTAGACGAGGACCCACCTATCTGCATCTAAAGGGAGAGGGCTGTAAAGTTTTTTAATATTTCTCTTGAGGTAGAAAAGCACCAAGAACGGCTCTTCAGCGTGAAAAACAAAACCTGGTTTTACCTTGAATGGGGGTGCTATGAGCCATTTTTAACCAAAAAATCTTTTTTTTTTAAATAAATTAAAAATTAACTAATTTTATCAACAGTATATGTGATTTTCATCACAATTGAGTAATACTGTGTTGTTTACAGCTCAAAAAACACATTTTTTGTTGCACTACCCCTTTAAAGGATATTTAGGTACAAATCCTTACACTGACAGCCTTGAACTTACCTTTTTGTTTGTTTGTTTTTTGGTAATTCTGCTTTGAGCTCTGTGCCTATTTTTAGGCCTGTACTGGAAAATTGCATCCCCAAAATGAAATGACTATATCTCTGCAAACATAAGGTCTTTTTGAATAGGTCAGGAGTCATAGGAAAGGCAACACTTGTGAGATTGTTTAAAATGTGCATATATCAATATATTTGTTATTGGTGAAGAATAAATGAAGATGGCACATTGCACAAATAACAAAAGATGCCTAAATACTCTAACAACAAACACTTCCTTTGGAATGATGCAGCTGTAGCTCTAAACCTCTGTCAGATCATAGTACAATATATTAACATTAACTCTATAAAAGCCAACTCTGATAAGGTGAAGCAGAACAAAAGTTGACGTTTTATTACAGACAACTTAGGCAAGCTTTACAAAATGGCCATTTTGACACAGTTTCGCACCATCTGTTCTCAAAGTCATCAAATTGTGGGAGTTTTAAAGGTTTTAAAAAAGTTAAAAAAGGGTCAAACAGCATTTTATCATTTCAGCAAACTGTCAGCTAAATTTCTGTTTAATGACAAAGTGATTGTTCTATATTCTGTTTGTTTGAGCTATAAAGACTTTTAAGTGTTGTTGTTTTTGTTAATTGTAAGCTTAATACTTTCAAAGAACAGCACATTCACAAACAGATAAATTTATCAGTGTTCTCTGATGGACGAACAACATTTTTCTATCAAAGAAGATACAGATAATAGCTGGATGATAGGGTGATGCCATCTTCTCTAACCATGAGATAATTTGGGACAAAATTAAGTGAAAATGACAAACCTAAAGTCAATTTAAAATAATTTCTCCAAGGAGAAAAGGGAAAAGAAAAGTGTCATTATTAGCACATAGTTCAAAGCCAGTATTTGTGGTTTCACTGCTGAAATCAACACATCTGCAGCCATCGCAAAGTCTTTTTCTAAGGATGGCCTTGATTATTTCTGGAAGAAAATAATAAACTATATTCTGTATGTAGTAACGTTACTTTACAGCTTCTGTATATGTTTGACGTTAATTTGGTAATCCTCACCAATCCAATAAAATCATATAACAAAACAAACAAAAAAATGTGCTGGCATTTTTTAAAAAAAGCTAAAAAATGATTGGTTTTCATTTTTTAAAACTTTTTTTTACTATTTACAATAAAGCTGACAGTAATGTATGTGAACTATATACAGGAAATTGCTGTGAAAAGGAGAGATGTTTCAGAGACGCATGCTGGAGTTTTGTGCGTGTTTGTTTAACCTTACTTTGACCTGGCCAAAGCCGATGGTTACCGCAGCAGCACAGGTGAAGCCTTTTATTACAGGGTAAGAGACAAAGTCCAGCAGGAATCCTGCAGAAGACAATGAAAGCAATGAATTATTTAAAGAAGCCTGACATCAAACCAGACACAAATTTCACACACACAGAGTGAAGATAAGCACTGGATGTTTACTGTAAATGTGTTGGAGGAGCTCCTACAATCACCAACTAACAAATCTTAGTGTCAAAACTTTTTAAATGTATGCTCTTTATCTGTCAAAACATATTGATTGTTCATCGTAAATTTTAGAGAGTAACAGTTATCAGTACTAACATGTCTACAAAATGCATTTTTTTCTAAACAAAGTCTTATTTTTATTTGTTTCGCAAGTTTTAATTAAGTTCAGAAAACCACCTCAGCAGCAGCTTGTCTCACCTAATCTGAGTAATGCCATCACAGCCTGGATGAGTCCACAGAGGAGACTGAGCAGCACAGCTCGGTGGGGCTGACCCCCGACCACTGAGAAACACAGGAGGGACATAATAGCCGTGGGACCCAGTGTCACATCCTTAGAGGTTCCCAAGAAGGTGTAGATAAACCCCCCCATGAAGGCAGAATAGAGTCCATACTGTGGATAGAAACACTTACATTAATGACTGAAAAGACTAAAGATTAATTTAATTGAACTTTAAAATATATGTCCACGCAACAATGTGCTTTTTAAAAAATGTTTATTAGATACACCTTATGGTGCCCCTGGACACATCATCAGTGATGTAACCTGGGATCACAGGGGGTTTCGGGTC
>JBAMHW010000004.1:27056023-27098520 GCA_037177495.1 Rhadinocentrus ornatus
TCTGGTGTCTGTGTCACCTGGAGGCTCCTGGCACTGTGGGGTGACTCCGGGCCAGGCTCCTCCTGCGTCTCACCAGGTGTAGTGAGTTTAAGATTTATTACACTGTTATATTTATTCTAAAGAGAGGTTGATGTTTCTTTCTTTTTAATCTAGTGGGATTTTAATTTCATACATTCTCTTTACAAGAGTATTATATTTTGATTATTTTCTAAATTATTCTGTCAACAAAGGAAACATTTCCAATTACATTTCCCCCAAAACAATGAAAGAAAAAAAGGGGTGATGTGTCACATTCAAAAGGCTGAAACTAACAAACATTAGTAATTTCCAATTATAGACTTACAAGTTAATATTCTGTTAATAACAAATACACAAGCATGACAGTCTTACGCTAAATCACAAGTACAATGTAAGGGTCATGTCATTATCAAGAAAAGTCCTCTCACCTGCACAGGAAGACCTGCTACTTCAGCATAAGCCAGCGCCTGTGGTACTGTTGTCATCCCAACAGTGAGGCCAGCAAGCAGGTCCATCTGCAGGTACTTCAGCTTGTACTGGGGCAACCAGGAGAGGATGGGCAGCCAGGCTTTCAGAACGCTATAGGAACAGCAGCCACGAAGCAATTCTCTTCCTACCAGAGACCGATCCATCCTACCAGACTGAAGATAAAGAGTGACTTTAAATGGTGCATTACATCTAAAAATGTGTGCATGAGGACTGTGACTAAAGGATAAAAGGCACTTACATGAAGTGATTAACTTTTACCATCAGCTTTGGTTTCCTCCTTGGTTTTTTTGGGCTTTTCCTTCTGAGATGCTCAGCATTCAGGACTAAACAGTGATGCACTATGTGCATGCATTTGTTAGCTTGCATGTTTGTATTCCTTCAAAGTGGTTGGACTCCATATATTCAGATGTGTAATACAATCTGTGTATGACAGGAAAATGAAAATAAAAAAAACAAATAAACTTACAACAAGCAGCCTGGTTTCACAGTTTGCTTCAGTATCTTCAGGTGTGTGGCTTTTTCTAGTCATATGAAGATCACATGAGAGCTTGGTGTTTTACATGCACATCTATCTGCACATCCACAGCGCTTTCTACACCATAAAACTCCCTGATAAGGAAACTCTCTCACAAGTGTTCCCAAGTTATGTGAGCTAAGAGCAGCCTGTTCTCACTTTGTATTGATCTGCCCCTTTATCTAAGGATGTTTAGCCATCCCATAATTATCTCCAAACAATCCATGTAGAATTAGATTTGGACTAAAACGGTCTAGTCTAGAATAGAACATGGCAACATGGCAATTAAAAAAAAAAAGAGAGAGAGAGAGGAAAAGCTAACCGAATAGAATAGAATAGAATAGAATAGAATAGAATAGAATAGAATAGAATAGAAAAGAATAGAATAGCCTTACCCATTTTGGCGTTTATCTCTTGAGTATCATCTGTTGGCTCGGCTGTGATTTTCAAGTCCACTGCTGTTAAAACCGCTTCCTAAAATGTCTTCATTTCGCTCATCAGAGGCGAGACAGGTTCCTCTTTTTCTTCCGTCATGTGACCGCTGTCATGTGACTAAATGTGGGCGGGGCGTAAGTTGTTTCAGGAAGAAGTTTGAAAGATGACCGCTTCGCTTTACTGATGGCAATGTAGTTGTAAACATTGTTTAATCGTTGGTTTTTATGACTTCTTTCTTTCTTTCTTCTTTTTTTAATCGACGCGTATCGACGTTAGGGTTTTTACTGACCGTCAATCATGCTGTCACAGATTGCTTTTCTTATTTTAGCATTTTGTTGCATCGTGGAGTCAAAGAAAAGAAATGTACTCTTAATAATTGGTGAGTAAATGTTTACGTTTCTGTGTGGTAGTGAAAAAATAATACTGATATTCCAAAGCTTCTGTTGAACTGTGACTTAAAAAATGAACATCTGTACAATACACTTAGTTGACACATGTACACAATAATTCCTAAATTCATTATTGTTATTACTACGTTACAGGCCATTTTATTAGGTACACCTGTTTAATTGCTTGTTAACGCAAGTACCTACTCAGCCAGTGGTAGCATGTCAGTGTATTTAAGGATGTAGACAAAGTCAACACGACTTTCCGAAGTCCAAACTGAGAATCGGAATGAGGAAGAAGGGGGGTTTTGAATGTGGCTTTGTTGTTGGTGTCAGTTGGGCTGGTCTGACTTTTTTCAGAAACGGTTGATCTCCTGTGATCTTCATACACAATCATTTCTTGGGTTTATAGAGAATAGTCTGTAAACAGTGAGCAGTAGTTGTCTGGAACAAAATGTCTTGATGATGTTAGTGGAGAATGGGCAGACTGGTAGATGATTGAAAGGCAGCATTTAAATGGTAGGGTCAGAATCTGGCATAAACAACATGAAAGCATAGCTCCATCCTGCCTTGCATAAATTGTTCAGGCTAGTAGTAGTGTTTTATTGGTAGGTGTAAGTGGGACACACTTTGGGCCCCATAGTACCAGTAAAAAGTACTTATAACACTTTTCTAGTCTTTTTGACTACTCGGTGTTTTTTTACAGTGCAATTCACATCTACCCATTCACATACACCACTTCCTTGGAATTATCTATGAAGTGGTTTTCTGTATTACACACATATACACCAATGAGCACATTGGAGGCGAGGATACACTGACCTTCAAGATGGCCTCTTCCCCCGACCCACAGCTACCCCAGTTGAGGGTCATTTTGCCACCACAGCCTACCTGAGTGTTCTTACTGACCGTGTCCTTTATGACTACTTTCAGCAGGCTAATGCACCATGTCACAAAACTCAAATCATCTCCAACTGGTTTCTTGAACATGATGATGAGTTCACACTGTAGTGGGATGTGGTGGAACTGGAGATTCTCATAGCAGCTGACAAATCTGAACCAAATGTGTCACATTCAGTTTAATTTATACAAGACATTTACAACAATATTGGCCCCAAGTTTTGTTTTTACAATAAAACTATTTAAAAAAATAACACAAAAAAGAATGTGAACAATAAAAATATTCATTCATTCGTTCATTCATTCATTCATTCATTCATTCATTCATTCATTCATTCATTCATTCATTCATTCATTCATTCATTCATTCATTCTCTATAACACTAAGTCCAGTTCAGGGTTGAGGGAAAGCTGGAGCCTATCCCAGAAATTTGCAGGCTAGAGACAGGATTCACCCTGGACAGGTCGCCAGTCCATCGCACAATAAAAAGAATAACAATAAAAACATAATAAAACAGAAATATGAAATTTGCATATGCTCTAAAGTGGATAGGGCTGTTCCCATGTTTTTGTTACATTTCCATATAATTACTTGAGGTTTAAATTTTATGTTGTTTGGATGGCAATGCTTATGGAGTCATTATGCAAAGTTTCTCTCTGTCATTTTGGTGTGCTAAATGTTAGGATTTGTGTTTCCTAGTGAGCAGAGATCTTCTATACTGCACATCAAGAATAGGTTAAATGAAACTAAAGATGTACAGATATTTAGGCCTTACATTGGTAGCTGATATTCAGCTTATTAGCTGTAGTCAGGATAACATCAACTGATGGCAGGGGCTGATATTCATATGGTGTGTTCTGACTGTGTTGCATTGTTTTTGCCCTATATCTTATATCATTTATTTATATTTAATTGTTAGACATGACAAAAAAAAAAAAAATTTTAGGTCCACGTAAACACTGAGATATCAGGTTTTGTCACCAAACTTCTTCTTAGAAGAAAATGGGCTGCACAGAAGCATGTTGATGCCTCTTGGTTATGTCTGTGTGATATAAAAGTCCTCATAGTGAGTGTCTGTCTTTTTTCTCCTACAGCTGATGATGCTGGTTTTGAAACGGAGGTATATAATAACTCTGTGGTCCACACCCCCCACCTGCGCTCTTTGGCCCAGCGCAGTGTGGTGTTCAGTAACGCCTTCACATCTGTGAGCAGCTGCTCCCCCAGCCGTTCCACCATCCTCACCGGCCTCCCGCAGGTAACAAGCATGCACATGCTTCTTGTATGGATGTTAAAGGCACTGAAGTTAGTTTGTTCTGTGTTTTCAGCATCAGAACGGCATGTACGGACTTCATCAAGGGGTTCATAACTTCAACTCCTTTGATGGAGTACAAAGTCTGCCATTACTCCTTAGCCAGGCCAACATACACACAGGTGAATAAAGCAAGATCAGCTTAAATTTACACTCTCACAAATTCTCTCATTTCCTCTGTTTTCTGCATATTGGGTTTTTTTTTTCTTTCTGTCTGTATCTTACAGGGATAATCGGAAAGAAGCATGTCGGTCCTGGATCAGTTTACCCTTTTGATTTTGCCTACACAGAAGAAAACAACTCTGTCCTCCAGGTGGGAAGGAACATCACCCGAATCAAACTTCTGGTTCGCAAGTTTTTTCAGACTCATAAAGAGGAAGTTTTTAAACGAAGGGGAGAGGAGGAAAAGAGACTTATGACCGAGGAGGAGAGGCCATTTTTCCTTTATGTAGCCTTCCACGACACGCACCGATGTGGCCATTCACAGCCCCAGTACGGAGCTTTCTGTGAGAAGTTTGGGAATGGAGAAATGGGGATGGGTAGAATCCCTGACTGGACGCCCGTATATTACACACCAGAACAAGTAAAGGTAGGTCCCTAAATGTTTTTTTGTGTTAACAGAGCTCCCCATTATGCAAATACTAAAACTTATCCTAATGTATTTAAGTGAATTTAAATACTAATTTCTCTCTTGCTCAGTTGCAGTCCACCAACCACCTGCAAATCACAAGCAAGGAATTTTTCACATTTTCCAACATGCTCTTTATAAATAGTTCACTAGCAACTCAGCATCTAAGCATTTGGGGTCTGATTTATGATTTGCAGGTGATCAACTAAGAATGTTGGCGTAATTGATAACAGGCGCAGACAGCGGTATGCAAATGAGGATTTAGCGTGCATTGTGGTTTTGCTATGGAAGAGCAGGAAGGTCGCAAACGCAAAAGTAAATTCAACCTGATGAAGCTATTAGCGGACGAGACAATTTAAAATATTGCTGAGCTCCAGCAATATTTTCGACACAAATCTAAATGTTACTAGAATGAGCATTAGCTAAACAGAAAAAACAGTTGGTAAAACCACAAGAACACCAAATGAGGTTAAGAGGACAAGATATAAGACAAAGTTCCAAAACAAATTGCTTATAATGGAACCTCGGCAAATAAGACAGGTGGGGGCTGGTACAGGTGATGTCTCTGACCAATATTTAGCAACTGGTGCAGCTCACTTACTGTGATGACCCACTGATTGCAGAGCATGGTTTGTGACAAAACATTTATTGATGACTTAAAACTTTCAGCCTAAGACATATTGATCAAATAAATGTGGCTTCTGTGGCACCTTTCATCATTTCATCATTGCTATGTGTGCTAATGGGGGTGCAATGCAGCGCACATTTAGCAGGTGGTCAGTGTTGTATCTGGGCTGACAGAAGTTAGTAATACCCTTAGGAGACAAAATATTTATAAAAAAAATTTACACAATTGGCAAAGACATGCTCTCTCCATCATTTTTTGTGGTGTATCTGCCTCTTCTTTGAAACAATAACTGCAGCCATTTGTGCGTAAAGTTGTGCCAGTTTGCACCTGCCTTCCAAACGTGCTAAATATTGACACAAAAGCAGCCAGTGCTATTTGTTTAATTTTTGTTAAATCGCATTGTGTGTACGTTGATCTGCTCTACTCTGAATTTACTCCTCTCAGTGTTTTGAGCTTTCTGACATATTGCATGTTTATTAAGGGCAAATGTGCTAAATGGATTCCGGGTGTTATTTTGTCCATTTAACTTAGTAAATCGACAGCAACGTGTTTTTGCACGTGCAACAGGTTTGCACATGTTTTTACACACAGAAATCTTACCTTAGTGTCTAAATTTGTAACTCTATTTCACCTTCTAACTTCCACTTTTCAAAGGCAGCTTTTAGTCTGTATTTTATCTGTTTTGTTTGTTCTGTTTTTTTGTTTTTGTTTTTTGTATATTTTTAAAGCACTTTTTCTTATTGTGGCTGTATTTAATAATCTTCTGTCTTTTTAGTTCTCATACAAAAAGTTAAGAAGAAAAGAAAAGAAGAGATATACACTTATTAAATTGAAGCATGGAGCTGCTAACTCGTGGTTACTTGACCTCTCCTCATCTCTCGACTTCAGGTTCCCCCTTTTGTGCCAGACACACCAGCAGCTCGAGCCGACTTGGCTGCACAGTACACCACAGTCAGCAGGTTGGATCAGGGTGCGTAACACCATGCAGACAGACACACAATGATGATGATGAAGTATCCAAAACTCTGAAGGTGCAAATTTCCTCCCTAGGCATCGGATTAGTTCTTCAAGAGCTCAGAGATGCTGGTTATGAGAACGACACTCTGGTTATCTACAGCTCAGATAACGGCATTCCCTTCCCGAATGGCAGAACCAACCTTTATCAGTCCGGGACAGCAGAGCCCATGCTTGTGTCCTCTCCAGAGCACAAGGAGCGGTGGGGAGACACCAGTCAGGCCTACGTCAGCCTGCTGGGTAAGAAATAGATGGTAGATAGACACTGGAGACCTGAATATGGATAGAGTGTAAGGGCAAGATCTCAAATGTTAAGGTTTTTGACATGTTCCAAACAAGTCAAAACAGGAACAATAAGACTGGAAAATTGTTTTAATTCTAAAATAGAGTAGTAAGGTTAGGTATAAAAAGACAGAAATGACATCATCTACATAATATATAATATTCCATAGATAATTTAATGCAAATTACAATGAAAAGCAACAATGAATGATGGTGATTTTTAGATCCACATGCAGACACTGTTCTGGAGTAGAAATCACTGCATTTTCTCAGGAAAATAGTTTAGCCTTAACAGACGCAAGCTTAATCTCTATTGTGCAAAGCAAAACTAAACAAACATGCCACCACTTTTTTCTGGTCTATGCTCGTTCAACATGGATTTAGGTGAAGCAGAAAATTTGGATGCAGCAACTGCTGTCAGCACACAGCTCAATGGAAACATCTGTGACTGTGTGTTTGTATCTGTGTGTGTGTGACACAAGAAACGTTTACACCTAACATTTTCAGAGAGACCTGAGCAAAATTAAAGTTATAGTCAGCATTATAAGCTTCTGTTTTCAGTTTTTTAGTGTTTAGACCAGTATTTCCCAAACCCTTTCTAACTTAAGAATATTTACAAATTTTCTTTAGTTTATCTAAAGCAGGAATTTCCATCTCTGGTCTGAGAGAACCACAGATCTGCAGGTTTTAGGTGCCTCTGTGCTGGTTCAGATGAAATGGATTCACTATCTTGTCAAGTTTTAAACAATAACCCATTCATTTGAGTCAAGTGTGTTGAAGCAGGGAAACATCTAAAACCTGGAGAACAGTAGCCATCGAAGACCTTAGTTTAAGATCACACGTCTACAGAGTGGCAAGAAGGGAAGTCAGTTTATCTGATTTCTTAAACGGCCACAAGAAGGAGACTGAATAATAACGTTGCAGCAGACCTCAAAAGATGAACTAAAATGTTTTATATGATTAACAAAATAATCCTCATTCAAAACATTATCTGACAGATAATTGTAACAGTCTGAAATCGTGTAAAAAGTCATTGAATTTATCATGTTAAATGTTGTTCCTGTATAAACCAGAAGTCTCTGAGACGAGCTTACTAAAAAAGCTGTTTAGGTTCTGTGATTATTTATTTTTAGGCCATCAAATTAGTTTTAAATGGTGTATGTATTCTCAAAACAAAGATAAACTTGCTTTTAAAATAAAGAAACACTCAGTTCTTCTGAAATATTCAAAGATAACATTACCTGGAAATAGGTGCAGCAATTTATTAAAACATTAACCAAAGACAGAAACAGAGATAGTACGATTCTAATGAGCTTGAAAGTAAATATTACATCTGACCGCCTTTGTTCTTCATCACAGCCTGAATCCTCTTATCTTTTTTTTTTTGGCAGACATCACTCCCACCGTTCTGGACTGGTTTTCTGTGTCTTACCCCTCCTACAGCCTCCCTGGTAGCCCTTCCACACAGGTCCTCCTTACTGGTCGCTCCCTACTGCCTACTTTAGTCTCCGAGCCCAGCAGCTGGCACACAGTCTACTCCAGCCAGTCCCTGCATGAGGTCAGGCCCGTCACTGCTGTGCACATATACAGTACACTTTTATAAAGGAATTTAACACCTGCCCTGACAACGCCACTCTCATTTCAATTAAAGGTAACCATGTACTACCCGATCCGTTCTGTCCACCAAGGGGCGTATCGCCTTCTTCACAACCTGCATTACCGCATGCCTTTCCCCATCGATCAGGATTTCTACGTGTCGCCCACCTTTCAGGACCTGCTGAATCGCACCAGGCTGCATCAGCCGACACACTGGTTCAAAAGCCTGGATCAGTATTACTACAGAGAGCGCTGGGAGCTGTTTGACACCAGGTCTGTAACAGCTGCACACACTTTTACCCTCACTGTGAGTGTTCATCATTAAACCACATTTGGTTAAAGTGAAAAGAACAACTTAAAAATGTTCACATTTTCATGTTCAGAAGAGGAAATGGAGATAGGTGTAAAAGACGTAGTACAAACTCTACAAAGTCCACATTTCTCCAGATCAGAACAGGTTTAGAGGATCTTTTATGAGGGAAATTTTTTAAATCAGCAATTAGCTCACAGGTTTAAATACATGCTACTCATATTTAACCCATTAAGACCAAAAAAAAATCATTAGTTAAAGTTGTTCCCAAACTTGGGGGGCCAAACTCATCTAGTTTCATCTGCAGAGTCAGTGTTTCAGGGTTGAGATGTACTGGCTTTCTCTCCACATCATTGAAGTTTTTTTTTGTCTGCGTTTGGGCCTGCTGGTTTGTGAAGACATTATCTCAGGCTCTGGCAAACTGTGATGATCATTTTTCATCATTTACATGACAAACTGATACTTCAAAGAAATATGACAGATAAATTAATAATATAAATGATCATTAGGCGTAGACTTGCTTTCTTTGCTTGACTGTGATCAAACAGAAACACACAATCAACCAGCTTTACCTTTTTTTTTTCTCGCTCTCTCTGATTTTGGCAGGCATGCTAAAACCAACAATTAGCAAAGGAATGCTTGGTCATCTTGAAATTCAACATTTTTAATAAAAACAGTAGTTACTTTACATGTTAATATTTATTTAGGTTACTTAACACTATAATCCACTTGTGCACAAAGAAAAATGCAAAAGTTTATTTCTGTGCTATGTTTTGCAAGAAAAATACAATGTGGAAACATTTTTTAAAGACATGTAAACGTGTGGCTGCACGGTGGTGTGGTGTTTAACACCGAAGCCGAAGCCTCGAACCTCCCCCAGCTGTGGGGAGGTTCAAACCTGGGGGGCGTTGGCCTTTCTGTGTGGAGTTTGCATGTTTTCCCCGTGTAAGCGTGGGTTCTTTCCAGGTACTCCAGATTCCTCCCACTGTCCAAAGACATGCATGTTAGGCTAATTGGTCACTCTAAATTCCCCCTAGTGGTTGTTTGTCTCTTTCTGTGTTGGCCCTGCAATGGACTGATGACCTGTCCAGGGTGTACCCCGCCTCTCACCTGCTAATATGCTGGATAGGCTCCAGCTTTCCCGTGACCTGTAACGGCTGGGTAAATTCACAGAGAATGAATGAATGAATGATTTAAAACCCAAAATTACTAATATATTTGCAGCCCTATTACACAGCATGATTTTTATTGCTAATATCTGTTTGTACACAGTCTATTTAAATCAAAGAGTTTTCATGTACAAAACATCATGTTTTGAATCAAACTTACAGACTCACAGCATGTGAGTGGCTACATTAGTACATTAATAATAATAAAAAGTTTTTTGTTTTTTTTTGATGGCTTGATTTGGAGGGATGGACATTGATTTATTCCCTCAATATCCAAAAAATAAATTATTGATGCTTTAATGCTAAACACAGGAAAGATCCCCTGGAAATGAAGAACCTGGTATCAGACCCAACTTACAGCGACGTGTTGGAGAACCTGAGACAGACTCTGCAGAAGTGGCAGTGGGAGACAGGAGATCCTTGGGTCTGTGGTCCAGACTACGTCCTGGAGGACAAACTGGAGCCACACTGCAGACCCCTCTACAATGGACTCTAATGCTACTTTGAGTCATCTTGATTGAAGTGATATCCGAGAGCATAAAAGCATTTACCTTCAAATCCATGACATTTATTTGAATTTATATTTTTCTATGCCAGAAAATATTTTTAATGACAGAAAATAAACTATTTCAATTAATGACATTGTTTCAGTTTAACCATCCTCAATTTTCCTGAAAACTTTCCTCTTTCTATACATTAAAGGTACACTTTCCAGTTTCCAGCATGCCTCATAAAGCTGTATTTTAGAAAGAACATGTAATTACACACTATTTTACAGTTTTTATTATTTAGCTGAGCAGACAAAGACTAATTTGCTAATTACTCATGGGCAGGGGGGTTTGTGACCCATGACTGGGGAAGGCGGCAAATCAATCTTGAAAAGAGTTTGTATTGATAATGCTGTTTTTCCTCAGAGCTACAATTTGAAGTGAGACTAAATCGAAATAACATCCATCAAAGAAGGTTTTTAAAGATTGAGATAAATTATTTATTCATGATGATTTGAGGGTTGGTTTACATTATCTTTAGGGTTTTCTGGACATTGTGCATCTCTCTCTTTTTATTGAAACCATTTTGGAGTCAAAAGTTATTTTGGGGATAATTTACTGTGGCACTGTGTATTAAGATGTCTTATACATCCAGGTAACTTTGACTAACAACTAGTTTGTCTAACTAATTAAACACAAAATCTCTTTAAACTCTGTCCTCGTCTCACTGTCATAGTCGACTGATTTTTAAACCATTTTTCCTTTGATCACATCCAAGTGTCAGAGAAGATCTGACGTCCTAAACCTCCTTCAGCTCTGATTTGACGAATGTCTGTAGGTCACGATAACGTCGCCTGACCAGCCTATATAAGCAGCAGAGTTTGCATAGAGCCAAGCAAAACAAAGTCTCCGCAGACAAAGAACAAACGAGATCCGCGACGTTTCCCTTTGCGTAAAACAAAACAAAGAAGTAAATCATCCAGACGATGGAGAGGTCTGTCAGGTTTGCTGTGGTTTGCGTCGGAGTGTCTTTACTCATCTCCTGCCATTCAGTCGAAGCCTGGTACAAGCAGTCGACTGGACCCAGTTACTACTCGGTGGGTCGCGCCTCCGGTTTGCTGTCCGGTATCAGGAGATCACCGTACGTCCGGAGATCAGAGTCTGAAGAGACGCAGATGGACAGCGGGGAGACGCCAGGTAACAACGTGATCCCAGAGGCTAACAAACAAGTCTCCGTCCTAAAAAACATGGTAAGCAATGCTAAAAAACAAAACAAATCATATCCCTGTTTAAGGGAACCAATTTTCAATTGAGCTTCAAGGAGAAATGCGCGTAAAGTTCGCTTTTCATTCAGCACAAGAGACACACTTAGGACACTGTCATAACCTGCAATAAGTAAAAGTTTTTTATTTATTTATTACTATTTAAGAAAACGAGCTTTACATAGAGATTAAATTGTACTTTAATAAAGATTTGACAACAAAAACTAAGTTCAGTTTTGCGTAAATACGCAAACCTCTGAATGCCGACAAAATAAACCTTAAAAAATTGAAGTAGGCCTACAGATAAAAAGTATTTAGTATTTTTGGAACACGACTTTTTTCACATCTACAGAGAAATCTGATGGTGTTTAAAAGGAGACGCACATTAAATGTAAACATCACTGATCTCATCTCCTGCAGGCAATCTGCGTCAAGGACGTCTCTCCAAACCTGAAGAGCTGTGAGTTGCTGCGGGACGGGACGGGCACCTTCCAGTGCAAAGCTGAAGTCTTCCTCACCTTGGACTCAATGGACTGCCTGTCCGCATGAGTCCCGGTCCGACCACGCAGACAGTCTTCCACCTCCACCAAAATCCCACGAGTCGCTTCTCTGGAAAACTAAACGACAAATGAGCGTGTGTGGCGGGGGAAGGAAGCCCCGATTATGTTGACGATGGACCGTTCCAGACTCTGAATGTTTCCTTTATGTTAGAAAAGAAAAAAAAATTATTGTTCACCTTTGCCTTGGTTGTGTAGACAGAAACATAAAAGAAAAAAAAATTACCTGAATTAGTTTAAGCCATTTTCATCCCAGAAGACTTTCCATCTTTAATGTTTAAACCTGAAATGTACCTGCGTTATCAAACTGTATTAAATATCCATAGTTAACTGCAGTGCAGATTTCCTGGAAATTACTTTTGATTTATTTTATTAAAATGAACAAACACTGATAATCTACTGTCTGGTCTGAATTTACTGGGAAATTAATGAAAACATAAATGAGACCCTTGGATTGACCTTTAACATCTAATATGACGATTGTCATCAAAGACCGTTCAATCAGGAAATTGTTAAATGCCTTTCATTTATTTTTGTATTGACTTATAATAATATAAAACAATAATCTGAGGTTGTGGTCCACAAGATTTAAAAAGCATACAAGCGATACAGCATGAAACATGAAAGTGGGGAGAAAGATGCACATTTCTTGCAGGTATTTGAATTACACATCAACCCCACTTCATTATAAAGCACTTGGGTGTGATTTTCTTTCAGGATCCAGTCTATGAGTCATAACTATAGCTTGTTTATTACTGGAGTCAGAGAAGCCGGTGTGATACCAGTCAGTCGCTTAGAGGGTTCCTTAAAACAAACTCCATTAAAGTTAATGCCACTAATCAAATGCAGGAGTCACCATCCCACTGACAAATCAGTTTGTGTCAGAGCGAAAAAATAATCATCATAGATGAAGGGAAATTAAATCCAAGTCAGATGCTTCAGGGACTTTTCTATCTACTTGCATTTACGATAAATTTTCCAGCATCATCACTAAGCGATAATATTCAGGGGGATGATGATGATTTTAAAATGCTTGCCCCATGGGTGATTTCAAATAATCGCAAACAGGTTGTTTTAACAGTGATCACATCCTGATTAGGTAGGTGTGACGCACATTATCTGCACAGCAGAGACACAGTGATAAATGAGCGAAAAACATGATGGTATGCATGGGTGAATCCTGCGCCAAGGAAGTTAATGAACAAACAGTAAATCCTCACCTTCTCCCTGTCGTTCTCCCTCCCCACAAAGGACACAAATACATGGCACATATTGTTTTTCAAGTGTTCATAAAAAGAGCAGTGTATCTGTTTGTTGTTTCATTTTGCAGTACAGTTAAAAAAAAAAAGCCCATTATTTTCAGAGCCGAGTTTAAAAGTCAACATTTTAGGACTTCAAATGAAGGTAAGGTGAAGCCCATTTTACCTCCAAACCAGGAATCACAGGCTGCACCTCATGTAACAGAAAGCCAGTAACATGTTAGCAAGAGATGATCTTCATATTGTGTTTACTGACTTTTTTTGGTTTTTAGACTGTTTCAGTTTTTTCGCATGAGACATCATTTGAAGTTTGATGAGATCTCACGTAGCAGTAGCTCATACGAATGCTGACAGTTAGGCTACAGGAGCGATACGGCTTCCAGGTTCTCCTTGATTATTGTGTCCATGACCACCTGGAAGACGACCTGGATGTTGGAGGTGTCAGTTGCTGTGGTAAAGTGATGGTAGACAAGTTTGCTGGGTGTGTTGTTGAGGGAGACGAAGGTGGCAGCAATGAAACGGGCGGCAGAGTCCACATCACAGTCTGCTCCTGGAAGGGAGATGAACGAAATAAGGTCAGTTCACCAAAAACAAGGCATCTCAGGCAGCTTCGTGTGGAATAGAAACCAAACACTTCTGAATAAGCAAATCCTGAAAACACCTGGCTGTGATCTGTGAGAGAAAGTTGTAGTTGACATATTTGTGCTAAGGATTAAAATAAACCCAAAAATACAGTTAGAAAATCACAATGATGCCGACTTTCACATCACCTGCAGGAGATAAAACACTTTAACTTAAGTTAAGTGCAACTTAATGTCAAATCATTTCACTGGCCGGGAAGTTTCAGAAAAAACCCATTCAGATCATTTGAATGAAAATAGTAAAACATTAATGTAATTATTAATGTTCAGAGTATTATCACTAAAATCTACATCATCTACATCTAAATTAAGAGTGTTCTGGAGTAAAATGACCTTGGAGAAATATATATTACATCAGACATCATATCACATCAGCGTGTAAGCAGATCTTTTAAGATTTTAAAGATGAGGTAATGAAAAGGAAGAAAACTATTCATAAGGTCCCTGTAAGAAGGGTTAAAATGAGACACAAAAATCTAAAGCCCAGCAGCATCAGACAATACAGTAAACAAAGAAAGATGTTTAGAATAAAAGAAAAAATTAAATTCAAAAGCACAAATACGTATTTAAAAATTGACAATAGTGATAAATAAAAATAAATAAATACAAATATATTTGACTATAAATATAGTATTGCACATTAAAACAGGAAATGAGTGTTAAAAAGGAGCTCAGCTATTTTGGTACATTTCTACAGTTTTGTTTTTTATTGGGTTCCACACCAGGAATAGGACTCCATCAGTCACGAGATGGTAAGTAGAAGAGGTAAAATGGTAAAATACCTTACCTGATAATCAAACAAATTAATATTAAACTGATTTCTCTCCATCACATCTTGTGGTTCAACAAAAATGTTTAGTGGTGTATTTTTCAGTCAACCTTCTCTGCCTGTATTCCTCTAGTTTCTTTGTATTTAGCTGTTTTTGATGTTTTGGGTTTTCCATCCAACAACCTAAAAACATAAAATCCAACAATGCAGCACCTTTGGAGGATTGCACAGAGGTGTGTAGTTGTGTGGACGTGTTTATTTATGCTTTTAAACATAACCGTGAGACAGCAAACATATTTCCTTGATTTAAAGCTTTCTTCTGAAACCAACTGCACTCTGTCTCATCTTTCTTTATTCACAGGTGTTACTCTGTGGTGCAAAGGAGGATGGGAAAAAGATTAATGAACAATAACTGATGGGAATTAGATGGAACAATATGGACCATAAACAACAAAGTTGGATTCTCTGACTTCTTTCTGTACAAACATTTTAAAATTTCTTTTTTTAAAAACATGTAATTTATGTAAAGATGCTGGTCAAATGCACTTTTTTTGCACCCATGGTTCCTGCTAGGACGAGTCATGTGGGGAAGCTGAAACAAAAGGCTTAAAATAATGGAAGATTGGTTCAATCATTGCAGCGGAAAACATGAGAAAAACCACAGAAAACGATATTGGATTCATCATCATATCTGCAGTCAGCATTAAATGAGCGATTGCTCTGCCGGCTGACCCCAATCCCAAGTGTGTTAGCATTTTTATTGACATTTGCATGAGAGCAGAGGGGGCATGGCTCCCAATGAGTCCACTGAGATATGGGAGGTGAAATGCTTGGCAAATAAAATATCTCACAAATGAACGGTGTGTGTGAAGCTAAGAACTTTCTATCAGTCTGTCTTTTAAAAGGTACTTAACTTGAGAATTTGTTTGTGTTTTTTCATCTGAAATAACACTTTTTAAAAGGATTTTGAGTTTTATTGGCACCTCCTGATGTTCCAGGGATTCATATTTTAAAAATAGTGAATATTTCAAAGATATCCATGGATTACTGAAGTTGACTCTTTTTTTATTTTCCTCCAAAGATGTTGCAGCAAATGCTGTTGCTGTTATTGTCATGTTTGGGGATAGTAGTGTCCCGTTATGGCTACAAAACAAAACAAAAAAACAAGAAAAAAGGTAGGATAATCTATTTTTCCACCTAAAGAACTGCATTCGAGATACTTTAACCACTTTCTTTATTACTTTTTCAGCCCTCTTAGTATAGCTATAGGAAAGTAATAATTAAGACTATTAAATGTTTAAAAATTTAATCAGATTAATCACAGCTTACAAATTAATTAATCATGATCAATTACTAAAAATACTTACAAATATTTAATGTTAACTGACCTTAACTTTACATTAAATGATTACTTTAGTTGTAATAATAAGTTCAATATTACATAAAATTAAGACCTTAAAATCATTTGTGCCCCCTTTTCCTGGTCAGTGCCCCCACCTGGCCCCCCCATCAAAACGTTTCTAGACCTGCCTAAATGACCAATCCTGTATCTCCATTATCTGCCCAGTACCAATGATTTAGAAAAGACGCCCCCTTGCTTCCTTTTCCTGTTTCAATCTCATTAGATACCTGAACCTGATCTATCTTCATAGATGTGTGCATGACTGTCTGATGACTAGTAGATTTTACAGCTGTGTCACTAGCAAACCTCCTTAATACTGAAAAGTTATATGAAATAAAGGCAAACAATATGAAACAGGCTGTTATTAACCTTTTTTATTCTTCAGCTTCATGTGACAGTGACATGGATCTGATTGACATGAGACTGATAAATGTTGCCTACTTCAGCGCGTCCAAAAACAATATTTTGGGGTATGTGCCAGTGTGAACCCTGAACCTCTAATTTCTTTCTTATCAGCCGAACAATAAGCAAATGCAACCAGAGAGACAGTACCAGCAACAGAAAAGCTGTCATGATTTACAGAACAGGAGAGGGAGGAGAAGAGGAGGCGCTGCAGACAGAGAGGACCAGAAAGCATCTAGAGCAGTGATATTTGTGCAAAACTGCAGGAACTTATTTTTAATTTTTTCCCCGTTTTTTTAAAGTGTGTTGAACCCTTTCACCAGTACAAATCTGGGTGTTAAAACACTCATCTCCCACGAGCTCAAGCCCCTCTAATCTATTCATAGAGCCAGCCAGCTCATCTTGTTCCATCTTGCCTCTAGACACCGGCCGTCGTAATTGAGGTATGTATGGGGATTTTCATTAAATGAGTTAAAAATGTTAACGCAATCAAAATTAAATAGTTACCAACGTTAAAGCGTTATTTTTTGACAGCCTTAGTAATAGTATGACCATTTATTGGCTCAATTTTATATGAAATGTCTACTTAAAATCTTTTTAAACGCTAATGTTTAGGGGCTCAAATTTTAACTGATCACAGGTCACAGAAGTTGGTTAGAAACAGCTCTCAGTAGCTTAGTAACATCTGCCTTACCTTTGAATTGTGGTAAATATAACCGTAGATGTCGTCCAGAGTGTAAAATCTTGTCTTGAAAAAGGTCTATCTTGTTCATGAATAAAATCTGCAAGAAAACAAAAACATTCAGTCGAAAACACAAAAACGTATTCTTCTCTGAGTAATTCATTATGAGAGATATCAAGCAAATTAACAGAAACATGTTGATTTGACTGGAATGTCAGCACAGCAGTAACTACCAATAACAGCCAGATTTATTGCTACTTGGTGAAAGTCACATAAAATGCAAAGATCAATGGCTGTATTGACAAATGCATGAGGGGATGATGGTGGATCAATAACTTCACACATCACTGGCAATCAATCCCTAATGAAGTTTTCAGTGAAAGAGCTGAACAACAACGTTCATAAATCTGTCTTTCTGCTTCAACTTCTGCTGCATGGATACTTCTGGCTTTGTACTCAACCAATTAAAACAATGACTACTCTGTCCTTTCCAGCCAGTCTGATCACAAAAACCAAACACACACAAAAAGCTCCTGATGAACAAAACAAGTGAGGGGGATGAAGTGGAGCAGATTTTCAATAAACAGGACACAGAGCAACACCTCAGTGTGTAATTATCACTGACCAGCCACAGTGAAAAGTTAATTGAGGTGTAGGTTACAAATTTTCCTCCCACATAAAAAAAACGTATCATTAAACACTTTTGTTTAATGAGCCTGTAAGCCATGTTAATGTGCAGGCCCACACACAACCCTGAACATAAACACGTCACACGCAGACATTTTAATTGCCCATTTGGCTTTAATGAAGCTTTAAATAAGCTTTTTTTATGGTGAAAAAGATAACCAAATGGTTTGATGCAACACTGAAACTTTGTAGGAGCTTTTCTGCAAAAGCAAACAGCATGAAACAGTAATTTAATTTGATTTAATCCACTTTCTTTGGATACAGACTGGGGTAATCTTATGGCGCAGCTTAATCACAATAACAGTGTTCATGGTAAAAAAGATTTCTGGAAAAACACGGCAGAGTTCACAGGAGTTGCCGCACCAAGCAGCGACTTGTGTCTTAAGTGGGCTTCAAATACAAGTAAATTGAAGAAGCTCATTACAGGGCAGTTTTAATGTGATCACTTACCGGAAACAGGAATGGAAAATTCAGAGAGGGGAAAATGTCACCTCGCCATGGCTCAACCTAATTATAAATGCCTGTTTAATTGCGAGTGACAGAAGACTCGGACACAGGGCCGAGGAGGCGATTTGTGTGTGGAAACAGCATTTATCAAACAATGTCCTGTCGTGTCTTAAAGAACAATGAAGAGCTACAAAGAGAATTATCTCATTTATCCTTGACTAATACAGCTGCTCCACCCACCTGAACTTTGGGAGGACCCATCTGTCTTCTGACTTATAAAACAGAACTATAGATGCCGTTTTGAGATGTTGAAACAGAGTAGCATCGAGGCAGCAGCAAATCGAGACTTTCTATGTTCAGTCAGTGACTCTTTTTGCTCAGAGTAGAACAATTTACTTTCCTTATATTTGCCCCTAAACACATTTTGGAAGACTGTTAAGGTGGATAAAGAAAATGTTTATATAGAATACTTCAAAGAACAAGCCTGCTTCATGGAACTAAATTTTCAACTTTTGCTCAACCCCTTTTGGCTGGTACAACTAAGGGGCCTGAATGAAAGGATTATCAGCAGGGTCCTTCTGCATTTTGAGGCCATAAACAGCTTATTTCACACACAGAACTGAAAGTTTTTCAGCAGACTGTTGAACAGAGCTTGACACTGGATAAATAAGGCTCACACATCCAGTCCTTGTTTCTTCAGCTCCGACACTCACGTGCCAACAGAAGGAGGCATCTGTGGCATCCGGTAGAGGTTAGCATGGGCAGCTAACAGCTCTGCAGGACTGTCTATTCTTTTCCAGCATATTTATATCACAATGTTAGGTTTTAAAAACCAGAAGTCCCTTTTTAAGAACAGCTGTTGACAAACTTAGCAAAAAAAAATTGGAGACCCTGCCTGAACTTTTTTGGGCTAGCCTGAAACTTTTCACTTGTGCTATGTGCCATCTTTATTTGTTCTTACATTACATTTAAAAAAATCTTAAATACATTTACTGATATTAACAATGTCTTCACAAGTATTTAAATAAACCTTTGTGATTGTAGAGATATGCTCATTTCGTTATGGGTATGCAATTTTTGAGCATGGGCCTACAAATAGGCACGGGGATGAAAAGGTTAAGGTTTTCAGTAAGTTGTGCTTTAGTAGCTCAGCACTAGCTAGCCTTCATTCCCCACATGCAAAAACGCAGGCTTCTTTAGGGCAAGGTTGCAACAGGAACACTCCATAAACCCTTAGGTTTGGGAGTACACTGACCTAGTCTTTAAACTATCACATTCTGACTTCTTTGACTTAACCCATTAACCTCCAAACCTGGTTGTTTATCTGCTGCCTCATGAAAGGTGCCACCGTAACAAAGTAATCAATGTTATTCATTACACTTGTCAGCGGTTTTATTGTTGCAGCTGATTAGTATATATCCAATGTTGCATTATGTTGACAGTATTACCTAGAGGATCAAGCCACCAGTCCCAATTATTGGGCATTCCACTTTACATCTTTATCTGCAACTTCTTAAGTAGATATGAAACTATTTTATTAATTAAAACTCCAGGCAGAAAGCCCCTACAGTTTAGGACAGCACACACAGAATCAGAGACATGATTCGGCAGTTTACAACATATTCCTCATTCCTCTATAAACAGAGAGTCTCTCATGAATAAGCATGCATTTGACTAAAACATATTAAACAATACATCTTTACTGTTGGGGCTCTTGGTATTTTGCCTTTTTTCTTTTCAGATATAACAGAAGAAACTGTTTACAAGACACAAGAAATTTAATTTGTTTTGTTAAATGTATCTGTCCTCCTGAGGGTAAGTGAGTAATGAAATTCTCACCATAGATGTGCTCCGGAAAAAGACGTTATTGCAGATGGAGGAGAAAAGCTTCATACTCTCCTGAAGACGGTTCTGTGGGGAGCAGACAACAACTTTTTAACTGCTGCTGAGGGACACGGAGAAGAGAAGCTTTGTCATTTTCCTTTAAAACTTTGTCTTTCAGGACAAACCACATAGTTCTGACTGCCAACAAAATTGTAAAGCATGCCAACAGAACAAGTCATAAAGTTCTGCAATACTGAAACCATTGCTCCTGAATCTTTTGTAAGTCATTCGTCATTGTCCAGAGTTTATCTCAAAGCAAATATGCAGGAGTGGTAATTGAATACAACAGACAACATTGTCTATGTGTCATTTTCAGCAGCGAAAACTGGGTTTTTATCTTTAACACCGGGTCTCACCTTCCTTTGAGGCCAAAAAGAAGCTTTTTTTCTGCCATGTTTGTGCTGGACTAAGACAATGTTATTTATATAATTTGGCTTTGCAATGCTTATAGGTCTTGGAGATAGTCTTCTTCAGAGCACATAGCTTCAAACTCTTCCCAGTTCCCACTGTATAAAATATGCTCAGGTGGCTATAAAGCCATGTACTTTTTAAAGATAAAAGGGAGTTCAAATATGTTTTCCCATGTACGTCAAATCAGTTCCAAAACCATCTTATGAAGCTGGTATTTCTGAAGCCCCTTTCATACATCAGTCATTTTCCATTAACCTAATGGGAACTGAATGTATCAGTGTCAAGTTTAAATGAGCCCTTCTGTAACATTTTGCAACAGCAATCTAAGCCGGAGTTAATAACATATGCATCACTTTTAGCATGGCACTAATCTGAATGTAGCTGTCGCATTTATGGACATATTACATTATTAATAGAAATATAACTGCACTGACCAAAATGTGCTCTTCTGTCGTTTTACTTATATTTAACTGCAGCAGAGTTTATTCCTCAGTGTCAAATGTCAAATGAACCAGAACAAAATGTTTACAAAAGTTGGAACTGCATCAGCATGTTCAGCTATATGTCAGTGTTTTAACAGTTCCCACCCATCAATGTTCTGATTAATGCAATGCAGTGTGCTGTTAAGCTTATATGAATTTTATGGGATAAATGCATGTTATGAAAAAAACTGTGACTTTAGAAGGACTAACTGTATTGTGTGGAGGTGCATCTGACATCTGAGTAACAGCACCATTCAACAAGTTTTAACATGTCCAAATATGCTAAAACATTTTATAATTACTTCCATCTTTCATTGCTATAATTTACTAGACTGCTTGGCAAGCTAAATATGAACTGCTATAATTGTGCTGTAAAAAAAAAAAAAGTGATTTACCGAACTTGATTTATAAATCACTCTCATGCAAATAGTTAACAGTTTGATGTTTAATTGATTTTCTAGACTTACTAATGTTTCTAAGTTTCTTTTTTTTTTTTGGGGTGTTCAACTGATAGATGTATGCAAATATTTTGATATTATTATTAGGAGTATTCTGAGGTTAAGAGGTTCTCCATATTTTTGGTTTTAATATTTTTTGGAGGAGTGATTTAATATAACTCATACCATGGAGGAGTCTTCCACAAGAGTCATGTCATATCCGCTGAGCGACACCACAAACATAACTGCTCTGACATCCTCAAAACACCCGATCCACTTCCTTCGCTCCGTTCTCTGGCCTCCAACATCAAACATCCTACAGACACAGAGAGGATGGAACGATGAAGACAAGATAAAGAGATGGGTACTGGTTTTGGATGACAGTCATCAGGCCTCTCAGCCATTAAACCTTGCTCACATAAGCCGGTGTTGCGTTGAAATCTGTTCTCCCCTCCAGTTTTGCTGCAGTGCCGCGAGACGTCCACGCGGAAAGAAAGATGCGCTCTCTGGAAACACGTTCCTAACGTACTGCGCTCATTTCACAGAATTACTACGGAAAGTGTAAAGTCCAAAACCTTTTAATCGTTTTATTTTATTTTTCATTTACAATATTGTTCCCCCTTTGTTTAAAAAGAAGGCAGCTTTGAAATTCATACGGCTGACTGTTACATTTTAACAAATAAATCATGAAATTTCCTCCTCCGTCATATATTTTTGATGTTTTATATTAATGTTTAAGTTGACAGAAGAAATATTTAAACTGCTGTAGCTTAAAGAGGTTACTGCTGTTCAAAAGTAATTTGTTTAAAGTGTTTGTAAATGAAAGCTTATTGAACTTTTATTCATATAACAATACTTTTTTTAAGAAAAAACATTTGAATTCATTGTTGAATTTTGAGCATAACAATACAATCGACAAGGATTAAAAATCTTAATTATTCCCCAGTACTAATAAATTTGCCTCCCATTTAGTAGCTGTTACACAATTCTAAGTTGTAAAAAAAAAAAAGAAGAAAAAAAAAGAAAAGAGGACCCTTTCAAAACTTAAAACTAAATGATTACTTTTGTGAACCTTTGTCTGAAGATTGTCTGTACCAACCTTGGTGGAGAAATGTAACATGGCTAAAATCAACATCTGCTTTTTGCTCTAATTGGTAAAAATGAATCAAACAGTACTACATTTTATAAATCAGACACATGGTTAATAATTACCAGGCATCAACATACCTCCAACTTCAACCTGCTAGTGGATACAGATTAGAAGGCAAGAGTAAAAAACTTTGGAAAAGGGTGCTTTAATTTACCATTCAAAATGTTTCTAACAGCAGAGGTATGAAAAGGATGAAGGAGATGAGATGTAAAAAAGGTAAAGACAAGTTGGTACAAAATTTTATTAAACAAAAACTGTGTAGAAAATGTCACGTACCATGTGGAAAATTGGAACTAAAACCAAACAGCAAAAATGGCTGCAGAAGTGTGAAGAAATAAAAGATCCATATTGTTATCTTGGGCTCAGGTGCTGCTGATTTACAGAACAAATCCACTCAATTAGGAAACTACAATACAGGACACAGACGGTAAGTCCCACCAACATTACCACTGCCATGCTTAATATTACCCAGATCCCCTGTGTTTTATAATATTAATAATGTACCTACGTTTGTGTGCTAGCAGCTTCACAAAGCAACATCTCACGTGTCCTTTATCAGCATTCAAGTTCCAGCAGGAACTTTATTTGGTCAATAAAAGATGCTACTGGTTGTAAAACATCTCAGGTATTTCTTAAACATGTGATTTAAATCTTTTAACAGGAAGTGGAGTGTGTCACACTCATCTCCTGGCTGGGTACCCACCATACCCTTTTCAATTTTCACCAAGACAATCGCAACATTTTCTAGGAGACAATCACAACATGACACCACAGAGAGCGTAAAGGTCAGCTTTCTCCAGAAGGATGAAGCAAAACGCAACAGCAATAAGAGCAGACAAACACGAAGCCGCACATCAGACCATCCCACTTCACTCATTCTCAGAGCCAGATGTGCCATCCTCTGAGTACCTATTGAGTTAATGCAACTTTTTATTGAGAAGGGGGAAAAACATGGAAATGCAGACCCACAACAAGAGAGACACAAAAGCAGTGAAAATAAAAAATTGAACTCTTCCAAAAATATTGAAGCCCGATGTGTCATCACAGGAACCAAATTGTGTCTCATTTGCACTATGACTATACAGGACAAATAAATGTGATTTATGTGTTGTAAGTGCACACACCGAGTGTCCATATCAGCCTGCAGCCTGCCTTCAAATGAGCCACAATCCAAACCTGAGACATCTTTGATTCTTAGTATCTAATTATAGCTGATAATATCTCAATTACTTCTCATACCCTGTACATAAAAGATTGGACATAACCACCACGATGCCAATCATTGATTGTTTTCTTTTTCTTCCAATAAATTTTTTTTATTAATTTGTTTAAATACTAGTGCTTATGAATACTTAAATAGGTTTACACACACCTACAAGAAAACAGAAAAAACAACAATTAACAAAATAAAGGAAAAGAAAGGAAATATCCCTCTCCAATTGGTACCAGCAGGCCAAAAATCTGAAGGTCACAGTCCTGATAGCATTCAAAATGAGACATAAACAATTGCGAACAGGGCGCAGATGCTCCCACAGATGAGAAACCTTAAGTATGAACCAATAAGAGACAGTTTGCCATTGTGCTCAGTCCAAGGGTAGCCTCTAAACTAAATAAAAACAAGCTAGAGCAGAAAACTCCATTTCCAAATGAACTCTGTAGTCAATTCTAAAACCAAATCCCAAATGTAAAATTTATTCATTAAACTCAAGACGTCTACTCATAATCAGACACAGCATTAACTCATTAATTAAATAATAGACTTTCTAAATTAAAAAAAAAGCAAATCATCCATCTTTACTTTCTCAAATCTCTTTAGGATCCATTTTTGTGCAAATTAAGAATAATTGCATTAAAATATGTTAAGCTGCTTATCAACCTCAGAGAGTTGATCTTTTCAAGATATACACATAAACCTTGACATGCTTATGCACAAATAGACCAACACATGCTCTCATGGCATTGCATGTCAATTCTCAGAACCCAGTAATGTATCTCCTCATGAATTCAGGCAGATAAGAGAGGGTATGTGAGTGGTCCATCTTTCAGCACCACCTGAGACTCTGTTTCTCCACCCCCGCCCCCAGCTTAGATGTGGCACAATCACACAGACATTTGATGTCAGTGTTTCATAGAAAATAAAGAAAACGTTAAACAATTAAATGCTGGCATCGTGGCTGACACAATTAGTTAGACTGCAAGGAAAGAGAAACTTTCATGTATACGGGACAACAAACTGGATTATGATAAAAGTGTTATGACGTGCTGGAAATTTCCTGAGGTTAATCACTTTAGTCAAATTCGGTCAGATGTGCAACAAATCAGCAGCATCCAGAGACGCATAATAAATATATAGAGGTCACGAGCTGACAGACAGACGGACAAGTTTATATGCTAAATAGAGATCATATGAAAAGCAGCTGTAACGAGAGATTTAACGTCAGCATGGATGAAGGACAGGTTCATATTGTGGTAGGATGAAGGAGAAGGAGCTCCTCAGGTAGCGATTACTAAGAAACGGGGGGGGGAAAGTAATCAAATTTCCATGAATATCAGCTTCTTGTGTGTCAAGACACAAGACGTGCTTTTGGACCTCATACAGCTTTTTTACCTTGGAGGTAGTTCTCCATCTTCTCTTTGGTCACAAAGCATGAAATGTGCCTGAAGGAATAACCCAGTTCCAAAAGATATGTTATGCTGTGTAGGTGTAAAAAAACTAAACAAAATGTAATGGTTTGCATCAGCAACATGTCTCCAAAAGGTTTGGAGAGGGTAATGTTCATCACTGTGTCAGCACTGTGTATCCTCTTCTATTAACTACAGTCCATAAGCATCAATGAGACTCTAATATGCAGTCATTGCTGTCATGCAGTTAAGCATTGTCTTGCTGACACATGCAAACCTTTCCTGGGAAAAAAACATCTAGAGAGAAGCATTTATTGTTTTAAAACCTGTTTATACACCCTTCAGCATTAATGGTGCCTTTCCAGATCTACAAGTAGCCAGTCCTATACACACTAACACGCCCCTATACCATCAGATATGAAGGCTTATGAACGGAGTGCTGATAACAAGCCCTCTATTCCTTAGTCTGGGGAACATGGTGTCTCCTAGAAATAATTTCTAATAATGACTTGTCCAACAACATAAGTTTTCCATTTTGCCCCAGACCATCCTAAATTAACTTTGTTCAAGGAAAGTTAAAGATGTTTCTGCATCGTGTTCTCTTACGGCTTCTAGTTTGTACAACAAGCTTTAATCTCCATTTGTTCAGACAGTGATTTCTGAGATTTCCATATCTGTTCTTTAATGCACTGCTGTCTGGGAGCTGTAAAGTCACAAGCATCCTGTGTTGATTTTCAGTCCCTTGCAAGCAGATGTGTCTCCAGATTATATTTTATTCTTTTTATTATAATATGTTCTGTAGATAATAAATTAGTTAAAGTTTTCATAAATGTTTGCACTAAATAATTTTATCACTGGTCACTTCTATAAAAAGAGAAAGGGCTACATATTTAGATTGCACCATACAGTACATAATTAGAAGTTATGTAGGAGTGATTTTAGACCTAAAGGCAAATAGGTGAATGATAAACACAATAAAAGTGAGATTAAAGCCCCACTACCGTAACTTTTCTCAGTTAAGCGCCCCCAAACTGCAGCTAATTCGGTATCCACCTAGCATCCTTCCTTTCTGTGCTTTTTCTGATAATGTCCTCTTGGGTTTCTTTAATTAATCAGCCAATGTGTTGATATAGTGGCTAGCGTATGATGCAATGCCATAAAACAAATTACAGTTGCCACATGATGCCAGCTGATAGTTGGACTCCAATTTTAAAGCAACACTACAGATTTTTGCACTTTGACACCCCCTAATGAAGGCCAATTCAGCACCTGTCTTACATCCTGTCTCTTTTCAGAGCTCTCTCCAGTGAGTAAAAGTAAGTCTGATTTTGATTTTTGTCTCATCTCTTGCTCTTTGTTTTTCCCTCTTCTTTTTCTTTGCTTCCTCTGATTACTATTTTGATGAGTTTCTTTTTCTCAATCAGCCCTGATGCACATTTATTACATTACAATCATTTAGTAGACGCTTTTATCCGACTTACAGTGGTTAGGCAGTAGTGTTAAGGGTCTTGCTTAGGGACCCAACTGGAAGATGTTAATATTCGTCCCCTGGGGGAATCGAAACGGATGCTCTGCCAACTGAGCCCATTCAAAATGGCCAGCATGTTGATATCCAGTTGCTGGTGTGTGACATGGTGCCGTAAAGTAAAATGCAGCTGTCACATTGTCTCAGGATGCTGCAGGGCAACAACTGCTCCAGGAATGAACATAATCAATGTTAGTGTGCCATCGAAAATAAGTCAGAGGCACAGAATTTTCTGGTCACAAACCTACAGCATGTGATGTTGCTTTAAATGTGAGCAATCCATTTACCATTTGCAGTGAATGCAACCGGAGAAAAACCCTCATAGGATGTTTGCACCTTTGGGGCACATTTACTTCTTTTCATGCAGGACTACTGCAACCATTTTATTTAAAGACTTCTTCAGAGCTTGCTTTTTAAATTATATTTAAAATATTTCAGTTTTTCACTTTTAAAAGTTATTTAACTGAAACATGTCAGCAGCTAAGACATACATAACCTTTGGAAATGTTGGCTTCCCATAATTCTTATTTGGCTTTTTTTTTTTTTTTTTACTTAGCACTAAAATTCAGATGTTGCTACAAATATTAGAAGTTAACAGAAAAAAAAAAGAAAGTACTAGGACATCCTCAGTTTATTTAACCTTATTAGTGTTTTATTATTTGACCTTTCTTTGATGCCTTTATTCTTTATTTCTCATTTAAGTTTATTAGCATCTGTCCTGTCATGGCCATCACAAGCTTCAGCAAGCGAGTCCAAACAAAGGAAGATAATAAAGAAGGTGGTATTTTGTGAAACTACCTAATTAATCAAAGATGAATATGGTCATCTCACAATTTCCTCAGCTTAGATTTCTTGCCCTCTGCTGCTCTACTGATAAGACTAAGCCGCCGCTGCCTTTGAATATATGTGTGTGGTGAGCAGATGATGACTATCAGACATATCGACATATCGAATGAAGACGCCCATCTCAATCTCACATCTCTGGCCAGTCACATGGCTGTAGACAGAGATAAGAGCTTTGCAGATTAACAAGTGAAGTATGTTAGTAGGACATTCCCTGCAGAGATCGAACTCAGCTCTGATGATGGCAGCACTGAGGATCCTAAACATGCATTTTTATATTTTAATAAACAAAAGACAGGTGACAAGCATCTACCTGAAAATCAGGTGGTTGACTTTAAACTGGGTCTCTATCACACCCGTCGTCCTCAGTCGTACTCGCAGGACGTCTGTCTCTGTGGGCACGTAATCTTGAGACATGATGCGGGTCATGTTGTCAAAGAAACTAGAAGCAGGAGGAGAGAGAAAGAGAGAAAAGGGGATTCAAAAAGATTAAAAACCGAAAAACAAGACGCAGTATACAGCCAAAGGAAAAAAGCAACTTGCAGTCAAACTTGAGATCAAAAGAGAAATCAGGTATCAGTTACTAATGTGTAGGCTGGTGCATTGTGTGTGTATCGCGGTTGTGTGAGCTGCCATTTGGTGTGTAGGGTGCACAGTGATAAGGCAGGAGCCCGAGGGGGGCGAAGCAGCTCATCACGATGAATATTTACACTGTTGTTTACCATAATAAACACACCGAGGCTAAGCTTTCAAACACTGATTAGCTTTTAACACAGCTGAGTTCACTGAAGCATATCATGTGTGTGCACACTCAATGTAATGTGATCTTTTACACACACACAAAAACACACATGGAGGCATCTCCACGTATTTGAACTGACTGTGACATTCTCAGCTAGTCATCCTGAATCAGTTTCTTGGACAGCAACACACATCCTGCTGCTGAAGCACACAAGGCAGAAAACACATAAGTCTGTTTCATATTTCTGTTGTTGTGAGGACCATTCAGAGATTTGGAGAGAGTAGAGGACATTTCACAGGTAATGATGCACTTTTTGAGTGCTTATGATCCAGCACCTCTGTAAAACAGATGTTTTTGGCAGTTTGCTGCTCTGGAGCATCCAGATGTATGTGTAAACCCAATGCCAAGGACGAAAGACATCAGCAATGTTGCTGCTGCTGCCCTTCAATCTGGGAAGGATCATTTCCAAAGTATTTCTTTTAAATTTAAAAAGTAAAATCAGAGACACAGTGAAAAAATAAACTCATCTTAGCATACTAAAAGTTAAAGTTGATGAAAGTACAATTAGAAAAAGACTAAACATGTTTGGTTTATTTGCCAGAAGAAAGCATCTCCTTTCTTAAAAGAACATGATAGCACAGGTATAGACTCATTTATGCTCAATTTATGTACATTAATAGGTACATCCGTTCAAACACTGGATAGCATCAGTGCCCACATTCTCCACTACATGTGTGGGCATTGTTGTTAGGCAATACATCCATTAGAGGGCAGTGCAGAGTTCAGTTTCAGACACTAGTAAACATGGTAACGGGCTGATGATCCCAGAAGAAGTTTAGCCATTTGCGTTCCTTTAATTGTTGTAGTCATAATCTTTGTTCCTTTCACTGGTTGTTTGGCTAGTGTTTTCACTGTGACCTATCCAGTGCGATCACTTTTTGGGATTTTCCCTCACCAAAAAACTTTGTGGCACAACAAAAGCTAATCAGGCTACAATTAACTTCCATACAAAACAACTTCACTCACTGGAATTGTTTTTTAACAATATTTTCTGCCCACAGATGCATTCACATGAATGGAGCGTGATGGACATCATACTCCTATGATGGCACCATGCGTCACATTAAGGCAGCTTAGATAATATGTATGTATACAAAAAAGAACGGCTCGCAACTGCGATTTGGTTCTCATCGTTCATTTAAAAGAGCCGTTCAAAAGAATCGACTGTTCGTCACATCTCTACAAAGGAAAAACAAAAGGCTCCGTCCGTTGCATCTAAAACAACCACAAGACTTCTAGAGCATTGCTCTCTGAACAGAAGAGACCAAAGTGGAGATGTTGGTCATAATGCAAAGCATCACATGTTAAAAACCAAACACCTCATACCAACAGTCAAACGCAGAGGAAGAGGGGTAATCATTTGGATACTTTTGCCACAACAGGTCATTAAGTCGGTAATGAACTACTTTATAAATTCAAGTATTATGAGGTCAAATGTGAGAGCATCTATCCAGCAGCTTTGGGCCAATTTGTACTTGTATGCACTTGTATAAATTAACCTTGTAAGGAACAGTGGGCCAAAGTTCCTCCACAACAATGTGAGTGATTGATGGTGTCATATGGAAAATCTGAGGTTATATTTACTAAAAAAAAATTTTAATCACGTGGCGATAGCTAAAACTTAAGATTTAAAAGAGGTTGTATTTACATACACACACACACGCACACATATATATATATATATATACATATATACATATATATATATACATATATACATATACACACATTTATACACACACACATACCTACATACATGTGTACATACACACACACATAATTATAACTATACATACATACATACAATACACATACATTTGTATACAACATGCAAATAAATGAAAAAGAGGTTGTATGTTATTTCCTTTGTGAGTCATTGAGCCATCTTGGGTAAAAGAATTTGAAAGCATGTGTCTATTTGACCTCTTACTGTTCACAGAAAGCAGCTTGCTGAATAAAAATCCCCCTTTAACCAATGATTTTTCTTTTTTTATTTAACCTACAAACATTGAGATCCAAGTTTAGCAAAAGGGTCTGGAGAGGGGATCGAGTCCTCACATGAAGTGTATTTTTATGAGGAGTGTGTGTTAGAGGGGAACAGAAAGTGATGTTGATGAGTGGTGGTTCTCAGTGGGAACAAGGGGACTTGTCGGTGTAGATAACCCCATAGCCGAGGCCTCTCACTGGGGCAGAGGATGAATAAGGACGGCCTCCTGGTGGGTATCCGCTCTGTCTTACCACCATCATCACAAAAAAAAGAAACAAAACATCCCCTCTGTAGTTGCATCTAATTTTCCATCTTTATTATCCTCACCTCTTCCACTGGTGCCAAAACAAATCAACCTTTGATTAAAATATATCTGTTTCTCAGGTTCATAGCCCTGAGGTGGGCTGGGGTTATGGCAATAAAACACTGTATACGCATTTTACTAAACATACTTGAGGTTTAGTTTTTCCTCTTAATTTTTCTACTAAACAGACGCATCAAACACCAAAACATATTTTCGGTATTTGTGTTGAGGTGTGTGTATTCACAAACTACTGTGTCCAGCCTCCCAGCATTTCTCCCTTTCCGCCTTCCTGATGTTGACTTCAAGTGACAGAAAGCGCATGGCAGAGCTTCAGCTGCTGAGTCCTGCTAATTAGACCCCTGCTTCTCCTCCTCTCAGCATGGGTGTGTACTCACTACAGAGCAGAGTCATTAAGCTCGTACTCGTAACCCCGGGCGGCTGCGGCCCTCACCCCCTGGTCAGCCCACAGACAGGACAGAGCGTGGCTCAGGAAAGGAAACAGCACCTGTTCTTCATCAAAACACCGTCCACATGACAGGACAGAATGGGCGTGGACCTGCGAGGACGACACAAAAACAGAAATGCAGAAGAATGATCAGGGAGGAGTGCAGGCCAGATGGGAAAATGGATGCAAGTCTAAGCAACAGAAACATTTAGTCTGTCTCCGCTTCCCAGACTAGCTCATCACTGGAGATGACAGTTAATAGAGGAAAGGCTTTGGTCATCATCCCCCACCAGGATGTGCTGAGTGGGTGGAGAGTGAATGAACTCTAACAAAGTTCAAATCAAATTAAACTTCACATTTCAACCATCCACCTATTGCCCATCTAAATAACTTTCTTCTATTCGAACAATGGCTGTACATGTTGCTGAAGTCAGTGTTGGGATGCTGCTCTCTAGTGGTGATCTGTAGAATCACAAGAAGTAGTAAATGACTCAATCTGAACAGGAGTGACCTAAAAAACAAAGAAATATGGAGAACTTTCTCACCACTACCTTGTTCCTGCTGTTAGCCAAATTGATTCGGAGGACACCCATCCCATGGAGGACAAACTTCATAGAAGTCAGAAGGTTATCCAGCACTGCAGGCTGCCAAAGATCAGAGTTCACACGCAAGTTTAAGACAGTTCTTGTGAAAACAAAATGATGCATATCTCACATTCTAATAATGCTAAACATAACTGAGTTTTCTTCACAAAAAAAGAAACTTTAACCTGATTGTGTAAGGTTTTTCCTCATATGCATCAGAAACATTAAAGCAAAAGACCATAGCTTTTTAAAGTGTCCCTTTAAATCAAATTTGGTGATTTAACTTTTTTACATGATTTGTCTTAAAAAGTAATGTGTCTCCTAAATAAAAATCAGGCCCAAACAATAAGAGAAAAGCTTGTCTGGTAGGTTGTGTTGATGGTATTTTAGAGTTTGTAAAAAAAATCTTAACTGAACAAAGACTGAAACAAAAAAAAAACAGTTGAGTCTGGTTGACTTGCACTGTTAATCCAATAATGTAAAGAAAGCAAACTAATTTGGCCACATGGGGGCAGCAGCAGAGATGTAAACAAAGCATTTAGAGTTTTTATGTTGATACAAACAGTTGCTTATTTACACAACCAGTGGAAGTAAAGAGCAGAAAAGCACATTAATACATTTTAGTTATGTTCAACACAGAAAGCATTCTCTTCCAGATTACACACCATCATTTAACCTATTGTCTTAAAAAGATGTTAATGCAACATGAAAACAGATGGTGCACAATTATTAGTCTGGTTTTAAGATAGTGGTTTTGCCTTATTAGAGAAGTAACAATGAAGTTAAATCCATGTTTTTGCCTATGCAATATGCATCCAAACCATTAGCCAATTCCAAAATGCACTGACTGTTCATCAAAAGGACTTCCTGCTGCCACCAAGATGTCATAAACTGTCTCAAGTTTTGTTGTTTGTTCATTTAAAAAGGGACATAGAAACTGAGAGGTGGCTCTTGATATGGACCACGGAAACCATGTAGACCTGGAGGGTTGTGACTTAAACTCTGCCTATTTTTAAGCATAATCTGCTTTGTGTATTTACAGTAATGAGAATTACTTAAGCCAGTCTTCCCTTTATTGCCAAGAAATAGAAAATAATTGTGGCCATTTCTTTAAACACATGCAAACATAAACAAAAATACAGTATAAAAGGTAAAAACACAGTTTGTACAATTCTAACCAGGTGTCTTCATAGATATTGGATGTTAGGAGGAAAGGAAGATCATTTTCTCTGACTTCAGTGGATTTACAAGCATGAGACGCCCTCTGGTGGTCATTAGGCAGAATGCAAATTACAATGCACTGGCAATTTTTCTTTTGTTTTTTTTGTTGTTTCCTTGTTTTTTTTTATACTAAAATGTCCATGTTTCATAATATTTTGACCAAAACTGTAAAACATCTCAATTTCTTTAGTGTATAGACATATAGTCATTAAGAATATCAAAATGTGTAAAAGATTTCTGTCAAGTTTACCACCCAAACAGGCCCAAAGAGTTAAAGCTTGAGTGCTGACTTGGATCCAAAACAACCCATTGACTTTATTATGACAGGATGAAAACTACAGTGACTAAACAGTAACTCCTGCAGAAAGGTGAGAAGTGTGTTAGTGTAACGTGTGTGATTTTCTCTGTCCCTCTGCTGCCAGCTAAAGACAGTCTTCATTCCTTCATGATTCTATCAGTCGCTCCTCTCTCTACATGCATAATCCACATCGAGATTTGTTGCTGCTCTAAGTGAAATATGAGGATACATGTTGGGGTGCGGACAGCGCTGCATTGATTTCTGCTAGAAATATAGCTGCTATGAGCTTTTGTCTTTTTGTGCTGATATCTGGAGCTATTAAACCTAATATCACAATAAATTCAATATAAAAAGCATAATTGCTGTCTTGGAAAGACAAAAACTCCTGTGTTTTTTTCCTGCTTGTTTTCAAGTGCTAATGTCACTAGAATTGGCAAGCATGAAAATCTGTAGAAAAAAACTTTAATTAATTGGTTTGCAACAGCTCTGGCTGGGTCACTTACAGACTTATCAAAGTTTTCTAAGCACAGTTCATCACTTAGAAAGTCAGCAGAAAAAATGTCAAATGCTCCAGATATAGCTAAAAATGTCTACAGCTAAAATAAGCTTTGAATCCCAGAAGAAGCAACTACAAAAGTATTGATAAGGAGGAAAATAAAGACCCAGAAAAGGAAGGAATTGTGAAATTACAAGCTTAAATATAAAAATCTGAACCTGATGTGTAGTAATTTATTTTGTTTTAGGTCCAGGAGGTGAACAGATCAGCAGCAACACATGCACATAGATATGCTGCATCTTCCCAATCAGACAACATTTCCAAAACTAAGTGCCCAACTATTTCTTAACACTATTCTACTACTTTGTTTTGTTTTTTTACATACTAACAGTATGTAGTGTGTTTGATGGCACATTGCTGCATCTGATTTGTGTGTTAACACTGAGATGTAAAGCAGCCAAATTAGAATTCAAGTGGTTGTCATGCAACATTTTAAAACAAGCCGTACTTTCAGTATAAGGCAGAAAGGTTAGTAGAGCAGGGAGCAACTTAGTAATTATGATACAGATTTAACTCCTTTATGTTTACAGATCAAGCTACATATAACATCCTCCAAGGGGCATGTCAATTATTATTATTTAATTATCGAAGTGATGTTTATACATTTAAATTCCAAATAAAACATGATTATCGTAGACTTTAAAATGTTCACACGATTCTCTTAAATCCATATTGTTTTGTGGCATATAAATATTTTGTTGTCATGAGCACCAAGCTGGACTTGAGCATTAATTTCTAACTGAAATCTGAGCAATAAAAAACATTTTAAACCATCTAAAATGGATTTACAAAACACACACAAAAGGCTTTGACTTATTATTTGTTCTGATGTTCATTAAAAATGAGAATCGTGTGCTTAAAGAGGTTCAGTTCCAGCTACTCCAAAGGCAGAATTTCAAGTCTTCAGTCTAATGATATTATGGTATTTGATTTATTTAAACTATCCCAGCTGTCATTGGATGAGAGACCAAATGTGGAAATATGTGGACCAGATATTACAGCTGTCCTGGGCTATGTATACAAAGTGTAGGATAATTTGGTTATAGTCCTAACAACATGTGACAAATATGACCATGTTTATTCAATAAAAAACAGGGGCTGAATTATTTCAGCTGTAAAGCATCACATTAGCAAGTCAGTGTTAACCTTGTTTCATACTCTGTGAGAACAGAGAACTTTGTTCTTGAGGTGGAAAGCAAGAAAAAAAAAAGTGCTTGTTTGTTATGATTTCATAGTTCACAATACATTTTGTGCGGGTGGTGTCCGTGTTTTTATCTGCCACACGTGCTCCATACATTTTCTTCTCTATCACCACCTCGACCAGCTGTTTATTAAAACTATCCATCTAACGTTGTTGAACCTTTCACATCAACAGAAAAGCAAAAATTTCCATTTCCTGTGTTAACCACACCCACTTTAAATTTCCAGGGATGCAGTGTCACCTCTGGACAGGACGGAATATGTTGTTCAAAAGGTCCAGTTTTTTAGAGTAAAAGTGCAAAGTGAAAGCAAACAGAAGAACGTGGACCCCCTTTAATCATATCGAGTCTAGCAGATGTGTAAATGCACCCTTAAAGACGCACTAAGTAACATTCCGATTTTAAAACTCCACCTTTCAGACTAGTTTGATGGCACAGTGACATCTATTATTTGCATTTCTGGAACTGTGTCCCAAGGCTGAGAAACCGCACTTTTTCTGCCCTGATGCTACCTGACGTTGCTGCCAAATTTCACTTTACGCCTCGCATCACACACCTGCGTGAAGCTGGCCCCCCACCCCACGCAAAACACAGTGGAAATACTCTCAATCGTTTGTGATGCGTTAGTGCTGGTTTGTGCAGAAATTTTTTTCGTTTGTTTTGCTTTAGTTTTTAAGATATAACAAGTTTATTATGGGACAATCATTGCATTAAATTATTAATTAATTAAATTATGAATGTGTTATGAAGGGGCCCTCTTGTGGGTAATTGGCCGCTCGTTAATTAGTCGGGCGGATTTTCCACTCGTTCAGTGGCAGCTGCGGAGCACTGTTCAGGTACACGGTGAACTGCCTTTTTTGTTAAGATAAAGTGTGACGTTCTTATTTTGTGGGTTTTTCTGTTACAAGACCAAGTGCGTCCATGCAACCAGTAAGTATTTAAATTTCGTTACTTCACCTATTGTAACAATGACTGAATTGCATTTGCGTCGCCTGATATTGCTGATGTTTTAACATACAAAGGCGTGGTTGACCAGCCCTAAATGTAGCCATTTTCTCATCTATTTCTAAGTAGTCAGTTGTCGTGAAAGTATTGAACAACTTGCTACTTGACTGTTAATATTCCTTTAAAGTTTCGTTAACCGTGTTACCATAGCCACGTGTCAGCCAAGTACAAAATACAGGAATGGCATGAATCAGTAAGATGCCTTGCTTGTACCCTACGGAGTAGAGGAAGTAGACAGAAGGCACTAGACACGCAGGTGCATCACACTCTAGCAAGTGGATATAAACACACCGGCGGTTTTGAACTTAAGTAGACATTATTGGAGGAAGTAAGGAAAAAGAAAGAAGGAGAGGGACAGAGCAAGAGATAAAGTATCATCTACTTCTTGCTGTGCAGTATGTGCGCACTCACAACTCTGCACATTTTTTTTTTGCCACTCAGTTATTTACATAACATTCATTCAGCTGACGCTTTTATCCAAAGCGATTTATAATGGTTAGGCAGTAGCGTTAAGGGTCTTGCCTAAAGACCCAAGTGGAAGGTGTTTATGTTCGTCCCCTGGGGGATTCGCACCCCGGTCTCCCACATGGGAGACTGTTGCTCTACCAATTGACCTATCCAGCCGCTATTTATCACTCTGCCATATCACTCAGCATACCACAGTAACGTTGCTTACTGTAGATCTATCAGAAGTGTACAAATTCCTTGTTACAAATAAGGCAGAAAATCGCATATTAATGATGTATACTACAATTCTGTAAGATGCAAACTTAGTTATGTTCTGTGACTGCCTCAGTGCAGATTTGTCTACATCGGCCTCACAACGCATCTCAGGATTAAGAATTTTCCACACACACAAAAGAAGAAATATCCACTGACGACTCACTGTGTCCCATCACTGTGGATCAAAAGTCCACATGGTACCGTGACAGCATGGAGTCAAACATCATTTTAAATGCATCCGTCATGTAAAGTTAAGAATATATTTATAAAGTTTTCCTCAACCTTCATCTGTTTCGATGTCTCCTACTCTTATGCACAACCTTTCAGTTGACCAAACAGCTTGTTTTGAATACAAAGAGCCTGAGGGCCCACAGGTGTCTCTGAGTGGAAATCCAAATCCGTTATCCGGAATACGTCACCTCTCTGGAAAAATGTGGAGTAAACTGATACCCTATGTTCACTGATGACACACTGTGTGTGTTTTTAAGTTTGAAAGGAAACTGAGTGTTACACCTTTCTAACCTTCCTTTCCTGCTTGCAGCTGCAGTTTACAGCACTCTGTGAACTTTGTGCGTCAGCAGATATATTATGAGACTTATTACAACAGGGTAATCTCTAAATCCATCCAGATACACTGAGCTATTGTTCTGGTAGCTGTTGGGGTCGGCTCCCTGAGCGCAGAAACCTACCAGCCATTAGCAGTTGTCTTGTGTCTGAGTATTTGCAAAGAAAACACAGCAAAGAATGTGGCTGATCTGGCAATAGTCTGATATTTAATCATTAACTAAAGGCCAAGCAGCAAGCTGTGTAGCACCAAGCACAACAGTCTGTTTGGGAAATCAATTAAACTAAAATCTACTCAATTAACTGCAATTTACAAGGAACTTGTGTACAACAAAATTCTTCAAACATCTGAATAAAGACTAAAAAATATATTAATTTACAACACAGACACACAAAAACAGAGCTGTGTGTCTGTGTGTGTGTGAGAGAGAAGAACAATCCGTGAGTCTGACCAAAGTAAAAACACCACCATGGCCTCAGGCTGCAAATAAAAGAGGGATGAGACAAAGAGGAGCCTTCTTCCAACCTATCCTGTCCTGTCATGGTCCTAATGCAACACAAACCTGGTTTCAAGGGCCACAAATAAAGATACAAGGCTTCACTGTGTTGCTTCATAGTAAATTTAGGATAAGGGACAGGGTGAAGCAGGGACACCCCATTCAGTTTTTTTGTTTACTACCAACTGCACTGGTGGACACGGCAACACTTGCTCAAGATGTACTGATGAAAAAAAACCAACAAGAAACAGTGTTCACAGAAGATAAAGACAAATGAGCTCACGCAGTGTGTGTTTATGGTTGTATGTGTGGAGAAGAAGGTGTGTTTGTGTTTACCATAGGAAGCTGGGACAGTCCGGGAAAGGAAGGCCAGGCATGTGGGTTTAGTGTCATTTTCCACTTGAAAAAAAAAGGGCGTCAACGGAGAACAAAGGCAAACCCAACTGACACAAACGAGGACAAAAGAGACGTGCTACTGGAATTTAAATTTTTTGGTGCGTTTGTGCATGCTTGCACTTGTAAAGAAACTTCTTTGCATCTTGCTTAAACAGTGTATTAAAATCTACTGTGCATTCACAAAGCTGGAAAAACCTGGCTCTGTTTCTGAGAGCAGCTATACAACATTTATTTTTATCCTAAAAAGCATTCTTTCCTGTGTGGCAGGAAATAAATTGCATCACTCCTTCATTCGTCTTAAGAAGGAGCAAACGCTTGCTTGAATGAGGACAGACTAGTTTCTTTCCTGCTGCTCTGTATTAATTTACTAACTGAAAACTTCAGTAGCGACTGACCCATGTTGCATCTTCACATAACATAATATAAAAAACAACTGGAAGAGGGCAAAGAGAAATAAACTTTGTCAAATAGAATGAAAACTTTTAAAATGACTTTTGAAATTGCAAATTAAAAGCATCTTTGAAATCCCCACACATCTAAACCATGATATTTAAGAAAAAGAAACAATGATTCATTAAAATCAATGTCAATTTTATATATGTCTGATAATTTCCCAGCAAAAAATAAATTAAAAAAATCCAGTTTGCTCTGAGTATTTGGGAAATATTTCATTATTTTGCATTAACTTGTGAACATTAAAAAGTGGGTTTAGTTTTCCAAGAGGGCATTAAAGGGAAAATAATCATTTAAGAATTTAATGTTAATGGTTATGATCAGGACGGAAGCTGGTCAATAAATTTAAAGCAGTGAAGGTATTGAAAAAATATTTATATATATATATATATATATATATATATATATATATAATATTTTTAAAGCACTTTTTGTGAGGATTTTTTTACATTAAGGGTAAAGGGTGTCTGATTTTCTGGAGGGGTGTGCAAAGGTTAAGCAGCAGCTGTTAAATATCTCTCCAGTAAATGCAGGTGTCAATCAGCCCCATTTAAGCTCAGCTTTCAGCTGAACTTATATACACTCGCCCATTTTCACTGATGTTGCTGTCAGGCAACTAAATGGGTGCATTTTCTTTACAGGAACACACAAAAAGTGATCGCAACATCTACCATGGATGCTCTGAAACGTAAACAAAAGCTTGTTGGTATGAGTTAATTATCCTGGTTGTTTTCAGAGCTGTAATTATCAGAAACACTTAAGTCCGTCTTTTGGTGTACAAACTAAAAAAAAGTGTGATTGTTCTATTTGGTCATCTTGCTTATGGTAAAACACTCTCAGTGAGTGTTATCATTTTAAACACAATAAACAAAGTTTAAGATAAATTTGACTGATAGCATCATTATTAGATACTAAAATAGCATGATCACCATGAATTCGTTTGTGTAAATAACTGTAACTAAAACAAAAAAAGTCACATTTGCCAAAATGTCACTTGCTTGTTTTGGGAATCTTCATTGGCCTGCACTCTCTCTGCGAATCTATTTTCCAGCATATCTCTCTTAACAAAAAAAGTCAACTTTTGTTATAACCTGCTGTTTCAATAGCACTTAGTTAAAAGATTTAAATATAAATCAAATAAAAAGTCCAACTGAGTATGAAACAAATTAAATATTCAGTGTAAGATGCGTCAGTCTACACACTTAACAGAAAATAGTACTGCAGCTCAACAATCATATTACACTGACATGTTTAGAGGTTTATCTTTCTATTAACTCCAGAGTTCAATAAAAGGACAGTCTGACGCCTCTTCTGATAGGAATGAGCAGCAGAAAGGTGAACGTTACTATACATAAGACGCAGCAGATGGAGAGGGGAGTATGGGGGAGAATGAGGGAGTATGAGGGAGTTGGGGCATCTTTAATATCAAGGAATGCATTCATATATCCCACACAGTTGTCTGTGCAAACAGCTGGGATCTTTGCAGCATCCGTAGCATAATCCCGACCAAGTGTTTTGACATGTCAGCAGATTGCCTCCCAAAAAAAGAAAAAAAGAAAAGAAAAAAACAGAATCAGATGCATAAGGGAAGTTCACACGCAAACAACAGCTCCAAGTAGTTTGCATCTATGAATGATAAAATCGTTACTGGTTCAATATAAACTTCAGAAGTTCAACACTGGCCTGTTTTCAGTTTTATAGTCTGTTTCTCAAACTAAGAAGTCAGTCTCTTCCAGTGACGACGTTGTAGGGTGACAGAGCAGGTATCTGAAGCACGATGAACAATATGATCACAACCATCACGCACTCATTAAGTGGAAATCGCATATCACAGAGATAATACACAGAATAGGTAGGAAAAAAAGAGGGATTTGGAAGTTGACAAGCCTTCTTTAAAAACAGGCAGAAGGGGGAAAACAGAGTAGAACTGCAGTATGTTGAGCCGTTTCCATTCTCCCCACCCCGTCCTCACCCTAGAACAACAGAAGAATTTGGCTTTCATTCGCTCTCTCACACAGAGAAAGAAGAGCAGATGTGGGCTAAACCGCGGCATACCAGCTTGGATCTGACCCTGGGTATCATGAGAAATCTTAGCCCCCCCTCCCTACCACCACAGGAAAACTAAGCTATCCTCAGTTTCCATCTCATCTCTATCAGCTTCCTTGTCTCTTATCCAACCCTTATCTTCCTCTGTACCTGCAGCATATTCAAGTTTCTGGAATTCTTCTGTCTGTGAACTACAGATAACACTGATCTACGTTATGTGTTTGTTTTGTAGAGTTTTGCTGTGTATTAAAAGTAACTGAAATGGTGACTCTGCTAATACTTTATGCTTTATTTCAGGCACATCAGTCCATATCAGCAATAATAATGGATCAACTGATTTGTGTGAATCTGTGTTTTTCTCACCTTGAAGCTGGAAAGTTCTTGCTTGGTGAAGCCATTGCTGTGAATGATTTTCATCTGTTTGACCAAAGTGCTTTTACCGCTCTCTGCTGCACCTGTAGAAGGTTTGTGAGTCAGTAAAGTGTTCTACCTGTGCATTACCTCCAAGGTAAAATTTATGGCTCATAATTGAACGCATTCAAAGGCATATCGGGGGTTCTTTAAGAACAGATTTCATGTTAGGGCCAGTCATCTCACCTAATAGGAGAATTTTGACCACATTCATCTCCCGCTTTGCGTATTCGTACAGGTCTCTGTCTATCTTGGCACTGCGTATCTTGGCCTTCTTCTCCTCTGGAATTTCGGTACCGAGGCACAGTCCCATCTCGAGTAATCATCTCCTCCCCGACCCTGGCCAGAGACGAAAACAAAAGCAGGACTGTGCAAACTGCTGTCAGTCCGAGTTTATCTCTCTCTCTTTTTTTTTTTTTTTTTTTTTTTTTGCCTAAAACCCGCAGGGTCACTTTATGCAGGACAAATCAACTGCAAATAACTTCAGGCCATCTCCGAAAATCCTTCAAACTCAAAGGAGTCGCTGGACGTCAAACCTGCAGGCGAAAACTGATGTAATGCGTCCTCCTGGACCTTTTTCCTTCTCCTTCTTCTCCCAGCGTCAGATTTCAGCGTTAACAGAAATACATAACTGTGCCGTCTCTGTGCGCCGCAGCGGTTCAAACTTTGCTCTGCCGCTTTCGCAAAGACCACAGTTAATCCCGAAAATGCCTCCTCCCACTGCAGTCTGTGCCCCAGATGGAAACCTCCTCTACTTCTCCGGGAAGTGACGTGTGGAGGTGCTGCTGCGCGTGATCCGACTCTCACCTGGGTATATCAAAAGGCTCTTACACTCATCATGTAACCGCGTTGGTGAGTTTTTATTTAGCTTGTAAGAACTTTTTTTTGTTTGTTTTAACAGACGTGAACACTTTCAACATGGCAGCAAAAGCATAAATGCCATAACAAACAATGGCAAGTCAGAACTCTCTTCATACACATTCCTCCACAGTAATGGTTATTACCTAGTTTTCAGGGTGATAGTTCGACTCATTCTGAACATTTGTTTAATTTTTGAGCATTAAAGCGTACTGCCTATTTTTCAATTCCACAAAGTGGTCACTCACTTGAATGTGACTCAGCTTTAAAGACGCAGTGTGTAAGAATTACTCACATCTAGTGGTGCGGTAATATATTACAAGGAACCGAGTAGTGCTCTACTGGAGCCTCACTGTTGAAGAGCGTTGTTATGACTACGGTAGCCGCGGAGATTCATAAATGTGAAGTTCGAGTGTCCCGTCAGGTGATGAGGAACAGAACAATACATAATTATTATTTTTTTATGCCAAAAAGTTACAAGCGTGCCCTCCATGTATTTAGTACCAAGCTACTGCTAAT
>JBAMHW010000004.1:27123769-27138102 GCA_037177495.1 Rhadinocentrus ornatus
CATTTTGACTTGTTTTAAGGACATTACATCAAAGTTGGATCAGCCTGTAGTGTGTTTTCCACTTTAATTTTGAGTGTTAATCCAAATCCAGACCGCCATGGGTTAAATTTGATTTTCATTGATAACTTTTGTGTGATTTTGATGTCAGCACATTTAACTATGTAAAGAACAAAGTGTTAAATAAGAATAGTTTATTCATTCAGATCTAGGATGTTATTTTAATGTTCCCTTTATTTTTTGAGCAGTGTATATAAGTTATGCAATCATAGTCAGACAGTTCCCAGTCAGACAGTTCCCAGTCAGACAGCAGCTTCCATACAAAACATGACTCAGTGACATTTATGAAATTTTAAAAATAAATTCCAACAATGTTTTTAAACAAATTTGTTGGAGCAAAATTTCAACAATAACTTATAATAATTTCTTACCGTAAATATAAATAAAAATGAGTAAAGTCTGACTATATGACTTTTATTATGCTGGATTTTTAAAGCAAACCTCCAAATTCATGCAAGAGATCATAAAAAATCTAAAATCTGATATTCACTTGAAATTTTTTTCTAACTTAAATCCATATGAATTTATACATTTAATTATATTATGTATTATCTATTTGTATGTTGTCACTTTTGTTTGACAACACAAACAAGAGGATTTTTTTAGTTTTTAGAAAGTCTATTACAACTATATTATTATTATTATTTATGGTTCCACTTTCAGCAGTATTAACAGTCAGGTTAGCAAAGGGCAGCAAATGGCACAAAATGCTGCTCATTTCATAAACATAGCAGGTCTTTATGATATTTTTTTTATTTTAAATCTGAGTAATGGGGGGCCTGGGCCCCTGTAGAGCCCTATGACTAGTAACGGCCCTGCCCTTAGTCTTTGTAGGCATAACTTATTGATCACGAAAGTCTTTTTTCAGACTCAACAGATAGATTCTGAATAAACTCAGCTATCAGCAATATGGCTGCTATTTATTACTGCACATCTGAACAAAAGAGGAAGCCTCAGTTTTAAGATTGCAGGAACTCCTGTTGTTAAAACATCAACACAAAAACTTAAATCTAGCAGCAGGCTGATGTAAATAAGTAACATTGCTACACGTACAAGATCCACTAGCTCTACATTTGCTTGCTCTGTTGTGAAAGGCAGCAGCTCCACGATCAACAAGGACAATGCGAGCATTTTTATTGACTGTCCCCCACAAAGCTGGGTCACAGACCTGATAAGTCCACTGTGAGTCAGCGTCGCCGTTGCTGCAGCAAGCATCAGGCTCTGTTGTAGGGCTAACGGTAGCCTCCTCCAGATCCGGACTGTTGGAATCACCCTGATTCCCCTGAGTCCGTTGATGAAGAAAAACTGTTTGAGATCAATTCCGAGTTCAAAAGTATTTATTCAAAAGCAAAGAGATTACATGAGTAATTCCCCACAGATATAAAAATCTGGAGACTCCACTAAGCAGAAAGCAAGCGCTGTGAAGATCAGTAAGAGTCTGATTCTATTTCCCCAAAACTATAATTCTTATACTCTTATGCCGCACCCACAAAACCTGGTGTAAGCAGCTGTCCCAAAGTGTGTCTGTGTGACCATGAACAGACTTTGTTTTGTCTGCTACTCAGCTCCTGCTGTCTCTAAAGATAACCACTCACTCCTTTAACAGACAACTACTAAATGCTGACTCTTAACCTATGCCATTAAGCCATTATTATACTGAAAAGAACATAAAAAGAACACTATTAATAGGGAAACAATCTCACAGGACCCACTTCCACGTCTTCCTCTATTACTTCCTCCTCACTTTTCTCCCTTGATTTGACGAAGTAAATGTCTATAGAAAGCACACTTCTTAATAAACGTGCATTTTCTCGCTTACGTTTAAAAACAACCACTTCTCTTCTCGCTCTTTCTCACGCAGCCTTCTACCACTCCCACAATTCGGCCAGTTCTGGTTAATTTAAAGACGGCGGATACGGGGCGGGGCCGCGGGGCAGGTTACCATGGTTTCCACAATCGCACCCCACCAATCAAATAATTCCGTTAAGGTTAAAAATTTTATCGATGTACTTCTTATTGGTTATTGGCTCCTATATCTAAAAATTAAAGCCTTTTTTTTTTTTTGAACTGCTCATGTGGGCTGAGGATAAATGGCTCTTTGGATGGTAAAGGTTGTAGACCCCTTGCCCTAGCCCTAGCAGGACTTAGTGCAGCAGATTTTATATGCTTCTAGTCAAAGAAAATAATGAACTAACTATACAGTTTTCACTTGTTTCATTGCAACCCTCTGCAGGTCAGAACCCACCGAACCCCAGACCGGAGTCTAACCTCCTCCTGCTTCCTCTTCAGCACATTCCTGCGGACTTGTCTTTTGCAGAGCTCGTCCACGGCGTCTCGGTGCAGCAGGAGCGCAGCGGCCTCTTCCGTGGACCGTTCATCCTCCGGCTTCCTCAGGACCCGTCCGACCTGTAGATCGAGCAAGAACCGGGTCATGTTCACCGGCTGAGAAACAATGGATTTCATGCACCAGCATAAACTGCTAGTTTAGCTTACTAGCTTGATGCTAGTTTCTTTAAATACGTTTTTCCCATCTTACCAATCTAAAGATCTTCCTCTCGCTCTCCCGTTGGAGTATTTTGGCTTTTTCCAGAGCTTTCCTCTCTACCCGTGAAGAAATACCAGTGTCGGGCTCCTCTTCCATTCCGTTTTTCAGTCCAGTGAATGAGCAGCGGCTATCTATTTAAAACATTGCACCACCATAGCACCAGCAACCAACGACGTTCCAGGCGGGTGTTGTCCCAAAATGTTGGGGAAAAGGTTTTGCAGCGCCCCTTGTTGCGGGGAGGAGGAAACTGACCCCCCCCCCCCCCAAAAAAAAAAAACAACAACAACAAACAAACAAAAACAACATGAATACTTCACGGCAACATTTTAGCAGGAAGAAATCTTTATTAACAACAATAAACAAATAAATAACAATAAAACCATGTTTTGGCTGATATGCAATTCCACAACAGCAGAAGGTTTAAAGGCAATACTAAGGACTAACATACTTTTAAGTGTTAATAGTAACTGGAGCTGGATGGACATGTGTGTTTAGAGTAAAAAGAATTTAAATATTTCACAAAACAAGGACAACAGATGCCAATCCATTACAAAACTGATTGTTTCTGGTGGCAGGCACATAAAACATGGTCAACCTTTTCTAGCAAAGGTGCAGCTAAAACTGCAATAATGCTATCATTCTACCCGTAGTCAGGTTTTTAGATGCCAGCGTTTTCCTATACATAGCATGTCTTAGCAAAGTAAGAAAAAAATTGATGCTTCACTTTTTTCTGTGTTTTTTCCTCACAAACATATTACACATGAAAACACTGAACACTATAAAAAATACTAAACAAAAGTCTGATGAATAATTTGTATTACTGCCAGAGCAGTTCTGAAATTCCTGACAAGAGGAGCTGTAACCAAGCGGTTATAGTTGCCAACAGGCATCCATTTGCGTCACATTCAGGTTTTGTTATATACTATTCATACAGTATCCTCACTGGGGCCAATTAGGAAAGTGTCATCGAGGTCTAGAGAAGCATGCGCTCTTGGGGACTCCGAGGATTTGCTCTGAACTGCCCCCGTATTACTTCCTGCAGTTTCTCAGCTGAACGTCCAGACTTTGGTCCAGTCCTCATCACTACTCCCCTGTTTCCTCGTGCTGTTTTTTTCTGAATCCTAAAGAGAAGAGAAAACGGGTTTTAGAAGATGAAAAAGCTATTTTCTATTAACAAAAGCACGTCCTAATTAATCTATTATGCAACATTTTTAATTTGTCTATAAATGAACCTGCATGTTGACATTTTGGCATCACTTCTAATACTATGTAATATACATATAAATGACCTTTACTGAACAAATTAAAAACTAGGGATGCATCAATACCACATTTTTAAAAACGAGTACAAGCACAAGTACCTTGAGTACATGCTGATACCCAGTACCAATATGAGTATTAGTAAATCCCATTACAATTGACTGGTACTTACATTTATTTATTTGTTTTACTTACTGTACTTTTAGTGTTTTTAATTTAGTGTTATTCGTATTGGTGTGTTTCCAATTTAATTTTACAGTGTATATATTTACATTAAGATGAGACTTATAATAATTTTCGTTATTAGAATGTTTATTGACAATAAAGACTTCCTGAATTTTGCGATAAGGCCAAATTCAGATTTTTATAATAGTATGAGTAACAACTTTGTTTCTGACACCAGATGATAAAGACTCTAAATGTTAGGCTTGAAAACTTCCAAAAACCTCATAATTAAGGAGGATAAAATGTTTTTTTTTGGTGGATTTGGTTCACTGCTGTGACAAAGCCCCGACATGCCCAAAATTCATTCTTCTCTCACCATGATAATACTTAATTCAGAGTTTTCATTTTGCATGAGTAATAACTTTGTTGTTAATGCGTTAAAAAAACCACTATGTTGATACCACAGGTTAATCTCTTTGCAGGCTACACAGTGGTGTGATGGCCAGCACTGCGGCCTCACAGGTTGCCTGTTCAAGCCTCGGCTGGGGAAGGAATGGAACAGCGTCCCTAATGTGTGGAATTTGTGTGAGTTCTCTCCAGGTACTCCGGCTTCCTCCCACTGTTCAAAGACATGCATGTTAGGTAAATCGGTCACTAAATTCTCCTTAGGGGGGAGTGTAAGTGGTTGTTTGTCTCTCTGTGTTGATGAACTGGTGACCTGTCCAGGGTGTACCCTGCCTCCTGCCTGCTAATGGTTGGGAAAGGCTCCAGCCTCTCCATGACCCTGAATTGAACTAAGATGTATATAGAAATTATTCATCTAATTTAGACCCGATATTGATATTGGTGCATCCTAAATATTTACACTTTACAGCGGTAAAGAAATTAGAAAACAGGACTGATGCAGTTAAACTCACATCATTCCTCTCTTCCTCTCCAGTGATTTTTGTGTTGCAGCTGACAAAGAACTCTTTCCACTGGGAGGGTCAGTATGTCCATTCTGAAGAAACAAGGATGTACACACACATGTAATAACACACAATCTATACATTATGAACACAAATAAACAAGGAGAAGAAGTATAATGGAAAAGAAATCCCGTTAAATGCAAATCACAATTACTGAGCCATAGTTTAATTAAAATTCTGTGTAACATTTAGTACATATGGCACAACATCATCCCCAGTTGTATGCCTGAGTCATCCAATTTTACCACAGCACTGCATTCTGAGAAATCATATTCTTCTGAAAAGATTACTTTTCTTCGGAGTTCTCTCTCCCTGACCCGCTCTCTGTCCCAGCTGATCAGCTGCATTCGCTCTGTGGCTGACAGGTTGAAGAATATGTCGTAAACCTCATAACGTGCAGCGCGCAGCTGGAGGGGAAAACAGTTACACAAGAGAAAGTCATTTTAAAGAAAAGTGTCCAATGACAGAAGCTATAACTGCTTTCTTTATTTATGTTGAGCTCAACATGTGTTTGCTTTCGTACCTGCAGAGTGACCCTCTCCTGGAGAAAGACATCTTGTCTGCTACAGAATTGTCCTTTAATGATGCTCTGTTGCTGGAGGGCCTGCAGGAACTGCTGAGTGTCCTATAAATGCAGAGAAGCCCAGAGCTGTAATCCTAATAGCAATGCTCATTTTAAAACAAATGATTCTGTTGCTAAAGATAGTCACAACACTGCTGCTTTTACTCACCCTGATTGTGCGCACCAGCTGAATGACTCTTTCAGTCCTCAGCAGCCTGCGAGTCAGAAAGCCCTTCACTGCTGCTGACAGCAGGGGGCGGTAGTGCTGTGAAAGTGGGCTAAGGGGCTGATGGAGAGGGGAGAGAAGGCACAATGAGAGGGACGAATAATGAAGATCAGAGGAGAAGAGAGAGGAGAATTTTAATTCCTTCAACGACAACCAATTAATTTCACTTGCACCGTTCTCAAGGTCCTTTGTTGGCATCTGTTTAGAGCATCACTACAAGTGGACTCAGCTCATAATTATGATAGGACAAAATAAACCGAAAAATAAGCAGCGAATGTGCTGTAATTCACTTGTTGATTCAAGAGTTGCTACACTAAAGAAACATGCTTGTTGAACAAATCAAGTCAAACTGGAGCTGGGATGTTGTACTGGTAAATATATCAGAGGACAATAACACATGATTGATACTGATTAGGATTAAAACATGGAAGAAACATCCTTTTCACGAGTAAATCGACTAATTGGTGATTAAAAATTGATAAAAGGGCAAGCAGGACAAGACTTTTGTATCACTGATTAGTGAACAAATATGGTAATACCTGAGAGAGGGTAGAGAGGGTAGAGAAGGTCGACGTCTCCCCTAGATGAGAGCCTGACATGGAGCAAGGGAAGGACAGGTTGTGGAGGAGACTGTAACGTACTGCCAATGCCTGAGAGAGACAGACAGGCGGGAGAAAGGGAATGAGGGGATAAGGGACAGGTGTATGCATTTGGGAGCAGACAGGGATGGAAAATATTGAATTGGAGAGGACAACAAATGAGGCAGGAGGAAAAAATTAAATGAGGACAGAGCGAAAGGGACACAAGGGAAGCGAGCAATGGGGGCACAGAGGGATGAGATGAGAGGCACAGTAAAGGAGGAGAGGGACAGGAAATTGATACAGGAAGTGAGAAAAAATAATGTTAGAGGGGGTATGAGACAAAACAAACAGGAGAGAGGGAAAAAAAAGAAAAGGAATCATTAGTGATGACACTCACTGGGACAATCTGGCACTAAACCACAGACGCTCATAAATTAAACAAATTATCCTTTCCTTTTCTGTCAATTCCCTCATACCATTCCTCCCTCTGCCAGAGAGTCCAGCCAGTTCGCTCTCATCACATCGCAGATGATGGAAGTACAAGCGATTTGAAAAGAAGTCTTTTTATTAAACAGCTTTTGTTAATTATACTGTTGTTAAACATACATAAATTTAACAGAGCCTGAGATTAACAGGGCAAGGATGCTGGCCAAGAACGAATGCAGACACAAGCTGAAGAATCAAGAACTGGTTGCCAGAGAACAGCAGGCGTCCTTGAAGCCTTGCATGTGCACGCACACACACACACACACACATAAAGAAACAGGCGACCATGCCAGTTTGCCTTTTAAGGATCTAATGAAACATTTATGGTAGAATCCCCTTTTTTTTCTACCTGGGGGAGAGTCTGAAGGTCTCTTGTAATGAGCAGATGTCTGTAGTCTGCCCACGACCCCAGAGCAGACTTTTAACAAGTAGGACGACAACATGTGTGTATGCTATCAAATGTCAGCTTTTAGTATTAGACGAAACAGAGGTCAGTTATGTCCATTTTTTGTTAATCTGTAACAAACTCAAAACCTATTCTCACTTTTAAAAAGATGGACCCACTGGCCTGGACTTGCACATTTCTCAAAGGTGACTTTGGGTAAAATAAGGAACCGTGGCAGAGAGAGTTATGGTTGCAGTGCTGGAATTACGCAGTGCTAGATCTGTACAGCAATAAGTGATGCAATCTAATGCAAGACCAATGGGAAGGAAGAATTACCAGTGACTGTGCTTTTATATTTTCTGGTCTCTGCATAATTTTCTGATTGTTCTAGTGTTTTAGAAACACAATTTGAAAACAATTTCATTTCCTCTGTGTAATTTGTCATTTTTTTAATACTCAAAAGCAAGAATAAACCTGTTTGCAGGTCAAAATGAGAATTACACAACTTATAATGTAAAAATGAAAATATCAGACAAAAAATCTAAAACCTTAAAAACTTTTGTTTCCTGAAACATCTGGGCTCAGTAAACTTTAGTGTACTTAAACCGTTTCCATCAAAGGGTCCGGACTCCGGATTGAGCCGGGACAGTTTGGTATAGTTGGGTAAACCCTGACCTCAACGTGACACAGAAGCAAAGGATGAGTATGGCAGACATCCAACAGTTTGTGTTCTTCTTCTTGGCATGCAAATTTAAATAATACGCCCACAGTATTTTGGGTTGGATGGGTAAGATTAGGACCCCTATGTAAGGGTCCCAAAAAAGGAGGACAGGTCAGATCACATTTTCTGGCACCATTCCCAGTTTTTGCCTGAGGAAACCAAAGAAAATGTGTGCCGTCCCACACCCGTTGGTGGAAAAGGGTCTTTACTTATTTAGTCTAATATTAATTTCTGGCATCAGAAGTGACTCAAAACGAGAGTGCACATGTTCAGAGTTATAATACACGAGTCTCACTTTTTAAAATGTAGCAGTACAAATTCAGCTTTGGCCACATAGCTGAAACTTCAAAGAAGACATAAAATCCTGTGTTTAATCTTCTAAATGTCCTGAAATCTTCTGAAAATGGCCTGAAAAATGTAGACCAAATACTGTGTTCAAATATCACATTTCTGAAGTGAATGTAGACGGGTCAGACTCGATAATTTTAAATATCTGATTACTCCGTTCAGTTCTCAGATTTTGATGCTCATGTAAACAGGTTCACTGACAGACTTCGTCCTTTTTGATGCAGTGGAAACACAGCGACCCGACTTCGGATAAGCGGCAGAAAATGGATGGAAGGAAACACAGCCAGAGCAACAAGTCTGATGCCGGTGTGTCAGATTCTAATGCGTTTCTGCAAGAATTAAAAGTCCTTTGCAAAAGGACACGAGTTGCAACCATAAGTCATGGCAATGATTTCACTTTTTAAGCTTTGGCATTTGTAACAAATTTTTAACATCACAGTTATTTTACCAGGCTTAATACAGACACTGAGATGTTTATTCTTTTTTTGTTTTTAATGAAAACTTATTAAATAAAAACTTTTTTTTTAACTAGAAGAAACTTCCTTAAGCCAAGGTCTATTCTAAATGGTTTGGTTTAGTTTCTGTCACCTTCGTAATATTTCATTCTTTACCCATTATAACATGTCCATCCCCAGTGTCTCACCTGTAGTAGTTTTTCCTCTTGTTTCCTGTGCTCATTCTGTAGGGCTCTAAGCTGAGCAGCATGAGCCTGTTTTAGTTTCTCTTGCTTTTCCCTCTGATTGCCATGGCCCTCGTACCAATGCACTGAAGCTAAAGACAACAAACAATGTGCAGTTCTCTAAACAAAAAACATTGATATTGACAGGACAGAATCCTGAAGTAGCAGAGGACAGCAGAAATTATGCAGGCATTATCTTCTACAGTAAATTAGCACAAATATTTTTCAACTAAACAACATACAGTATTTCGATTAGCTGATAATACACAACCTGTTTGCCAATATTCAAATGTTTGATCTCTAAATATTTTAGCTTAGCTGTCTTGATTTTACCTCTTGGGGTGGTGGAATTGGGTCTGACAATGGGGCTGACTCTTCTGCTGACATCATTCCTTTCCTGAGTCTCTTCTTTCATATGCATGATCAGTCTTCGTTTGACCCGTAATTTTCCCGTCTGATCTTCACCCTCACTGTTTGGAGTCAGATGTTTCTCCTGACCAAGATGACTTTGTGAGCCCAGTTCGGATCTCGACCCCATTCCTTCCAGGAGCCAAAGGCCAGATGGTGTGTCCACATCATACGACTGATTGAAAGATGGCACAGGCATAGAGGACTGACCTTCTACAGTTATCTCACTCTGTCTCTCCACAGGATGTTTACTTGCATCTGAAAGCCCTGGTAAGTGGCAGGAAACCCTGTTGTCAGATGGAAGATTTCTGAATATGTTGGGAATGCGCAACTGCTGTGCTACAGACAGGACACTTTTTACAGGTAGCTGCTGCCTTTTACAGCTTTCACTTTGTAGAAAGCTCTGGGCTAATCCTTCCTTATACATCCCCTTTTCCTTCTCTCTCTGAGTAGCTGAGATTCTGTCAAGTCTAATCTCACTTAATTTTACCATCCCAGCTTCCCTCTCCTGATCCGTGAAAGGAACATCTATGTTCCTGATATTTGATTCAGGCCCTAAATGTCCATTAATGTTTTCAAAATTGATGAGTGAATGTCTTCTCAACCACTCCCTGCACTCTTCCTGCTTCTCCTCCCAACAGTCTAAATAGTCATTCGGACCAAGCTGAGCAGAATGATCCGATTTAATTTCCTCAGATTGTCTGATGCTTTCGAAACTTAATTCACTTTGCATGTTGCTGTCAGTTTGGCAGTGATTATCCAAGTTTTCTTTAACTGTGGACTCCAGATCTGAAATCAACATCTTGAGGCTGGACAGGTTTGACTCAAGCTGATCTATGTGCAGTGAACTTTTGGTTAAAACACTTGTAACATCCCCATCAACCATGACAGGCACTGAGGACGGAAGTGATCTGTGACTTGATTTTGTGTTTTCATTTCTGAGGCTAACTTCTTCACACTTGTCTTCAGTCACATCAGGACTGATAAGTTTCCCCTCTGTAGTCTCTGCTAGTTCAACGGCTTCTTCTTCTCTAATACCTTTACTTTTGCAGTGAATAGGACTCCGACAGAAGTTAGGGGATGGAAAAGTTCGATTTTTCCCCATTCCTGTAGATAGAGTTGTCTCGTAAAAGGCATCTTGGGCGAGGTAGGTTTCGGTTGACGTTGGCTGTTGCTGGATAAAAGCACCGATTCTTTGTTTAGGTTTTAAAATGACTTCCTGAAAACTGTTCAGCTTGTTATTTTTTAAAATTGTCTCTTCTTCAACAATAAGTGGCTTGATATTTCCTTCTGTTACACATGTGCTTTCAGTTTGAAGATCTGTCTTTTTGTAACTGACTTCACTCTCGTTCACCTCCTCATTCTCCGAAGATTTCTGTGTCAGCGTTTCCACTGATGGAACAAAAATGCCTCTTCTCTCTTTAGTGTTCTTTCCTGCTGCAGTCACAGCACCCTTGTAGAGAAACTCATCATTCTCCTTATCTGAGAGGCTCTGCTCCTCTGCTCGAGCTCTTGGCTGCTCTTGGGTTCTCTCCTGGATTTTAGCGTTTTTGGCTTGGTTCCTAAGCATTCGCTGGCGCCGTCGATACTCCTGAGATTTCTTCAATAAGGCCTGGAGGCTGAGAGGAAAAGGCTCCTCAGATGTCTTCGTCTCTACTTCGTCGACCTGACCGTCAACCGGTTCTGCTTCACCAGGGTTTTGCTGAACATGCAGTTCTGTTGTTGGACAGTGAGGAGTGCTAAGCGTCTGTGATGACTCTGGATTGTCTGAAAAGTCACTTTTTTCTGACACAGGAACTGATTCCTTATTTCCATCCTTGGCAGAATCAAGTATTGCATTAAAAGAAATCTCCTCCTCATGTTCCATACTGTTGTGAGACTTTTCAGCTTGTATATGGTCTAGTATAACTGAATCCACTTGAAATGAGGTATCACAAATGCCTCCTACTCCCATTAAGTTACCACAAAAAGAAGACATCAATCCACTCCTCTCCAATTCATCTCCATCTATAGGAGGGTGGCTAATAATATCTGGCATCTTGGCGATTGTATTTGAAGTGGTGTGAAGGAAAAAGCCATCCACAGTATAAACTTTCTCAGAGGGACTGAAACTCTCACCCTCAATCCCTCCAGAGATATCTGCAGTGTTTTCAACATTCTCATAGGTCACATAACCTGAGGATAGTGACTGGTGGCTTGCAGCATTGCAGGAACATGGCTGTGACACGTTGTGGCTGTCATGTTGGTTAGTAAGGCGTCCTTCCAGGTAACTTTGCTGAGGTGTCACATTAGAAGCAAAAAAGGCACTGTTTGTGGTGGAAGTCATTGGAGGAAGAGAAATACCAGTCTTCAATTTTCCTGTAGGTGTAGGTGAAAGACTTTCCTCAGATCTAACAAAAACATCGCTGTGGGACACTGATCCACTGCTGTTGTTATGCTGATGTGACGATTCGGTCTTAATATCTGACTCCTGAAGCAGCTCCTCCAGTGTTGCCGTTTTCCTCAGCTGCAAAGCAATGCCACAAAGAAGTTGAAAAATCAGAGAAAACTTTTTATTATTTCATCAAATCCATGTGAGGCATCACAATCCTTTACAAAACCTAATGTCATTTGTTTAGACCCTCATTAATAACTTATTGTCCTTATAATTATAAGTCCTCAGCTTTCCTGATACTAAAATCCCTTCCATCATTTATGGTCCAACTTACTCCAATAAGAAGTTACTTACGTCAGTTCCATATTAAGATGAATTTCAATCCAGTGAAGAACAATAAGCCAAGCTTACATCTATCTAATTACTAAGAAATCAAGCTATAAAAATTACACTGAAATTCTTTTTATTTTCTTTATAAATGCTCCCTTTTTGGTACCTCGGCCTTTGTTGAGGTTTACTTTTCTGTGAAGGCTGGGGGTCTTTTTATTTGCATTTACCGTGTAGAACTCTGAGATAATTCCAACTTTTCTTTAATTAATTTTGTTCATAACATCCTGCAAAACCTCAGCTCATTAGCCAAATTTGACAGATATCAAATTATTAAATGCACCAATAAACCATTGTAAAAATATGTCTTGTATTATCTTTCGTTGTCTGCTCCTTTTAAATTGCTTTAAAATGTTCCAAAACCCTGCAGCTAGACTACTGACCAAGCTGTAATCTAGCTAATTGGTGCAATTAAAATGGCTTACAATTACAGTTTGGATTCAGGCGAAGCTGCTCATCAATCAAGCCTTGTCTAATTTGGTTCTAATAGGAACTTTTAACAACTTATATTCTTAATACACCTTTAAGGTCTTTTGTGCAGAGCCTGTTTGCTCCATCTCGCTAACGTTTTAGGATACAACAGTCTCCTCGTGTCATTTCAGCTAACTGTCTTTGGCTTGAAGTAATCTATCATCTAGTACATTCTGCTCCTTTGTAGTAATTTGATGGTTTTATCTTGTGTTTTACCTGCAATGTTGCTGCTTTCTTAACTTTTGTTGTGGTGTATAGAATTGTGACACGTAATGCATTAATAAAAAATTACCTAAATTTACAGTAAACTGTACAAAAAAAATTGCAAAGAGGTTTTCATTAACTGAAAAACGTTATTCAAAAGTAAATAGCACTACTGTACTTTCTAATGGAAGATTCAGTCAGGGACTGAACACAAATTTGAAGGTTCCCATTTGGATGGTTGAAAAACAAAAAGTTAAATTACTTGAATACTTTGCAGAATAGTTTGTACATAGGCCATTCTGGGATCGTCTGTAAACTTCTTGGGGACGGCAGCTTTCTGTGCTTCATTTCTGTGTCGCTGCATCTCCTCTCTCTGTTTCTCCGAGAGCTGTTATCAACACAAACAAACACAGGTTGTCTTTACTGTCAGATATTTAGTTAATTTCTGATCTTGTCTTTTGGTTAGAATACTTTCAATCAAACAGCAAACTTCAGCTCGAAGAATAAGCTATTTGCCACGAGTTTGGGATGTTAAGCAACTGCTTTTAAGATTTCAGAATTACTTCCCATCGATGAGAACGTCTGCTAGGATGCTCTGGCATTGCTGTCATTAAACCTTTGCCTTACCAGAGGAGGAAGAACGGGCCGTCCATAGAAGCGGATGAGAGAGGATGGAGACGCATGTCTGCGATGTTCCTGCTTATCCTCGTCTCTTTTCATCAGTTTGTAAAGGGAAAGCTGCACAAACTGGTCATATTCCTCCATTATGTCGCATGTGGACAAGGTAAGCAATAACGTTGGAAAGCTGCTGGGCTAGCTAACATCAATAAGTTCAAATGTACTAACGTTAGCTGTCGGGGTGCAACACTAGCTAGCACCTAGCTAACTGAGCTAAAATAAGGTTTATTGTCGATGGTTTTGGTCGTTTTTAAATCAAACTGCGGAGAGAAAAATATATTTAAAAACTGGAACTTTGCTAAGCTATACAAGCTCTAAAAAGTTTATAGTACACATAAAGCAGCCGTATAAAGTGTATCTATCAACTACACAAAAAGTCTCCACGGTGATGGATCAGTGTTTACATTTTTACCCGCCTCTCCTCCCGGAGCAACAGACGGCGTCACGGTGACAGTTGGAGTCGGCCGGGACGCTGAGAAAACCCGGACTGGATCAAGAGACAGATCCTACGGATCCTAAAATTCTACAAAACAGTATAATGAAATGCCACACAAAAGGAAAGTCTGAAAAAATGCAGCGCCTGATTTAAAGGATTTTTTTGTTGTTGTTTTTTTTGTTTTTTTTACAATACTTTATTATTTAATGTATTATATGTTAATATTCTATGTATAAATCAATATGTGCTTGTAATATTTATTTGGGAGGTTGTGTTAAATGAAGATTTTCACTTTAATGTTCTTGTTTTCTAATCCCTGAAAGAAAGAAAGAAAGAAAGAAAGAAAGAAAGAAAGAAAGAAAGAAAGAAAGAAAGAAAGAAAGAAAGAAAGA
>JBAMHW010000004.1:27139448-27155802 GCA_037177495.1 Rhadinocentrus ornatus
GTTGTTTATCAAAAAACGTACAGGAGAGAAAGCAGGAAATGAAAAGTTGAAGCGGACCGAGAAGGAAAAAGGGAATTTCAGGATGACCAAGACCAGGTTATCATCAAAATCAAAAAATTGCCCCCCCCCCCCCCCCCCAAAAAAAAGTACAATAATTTAGTTGAAGATAAATACTTACAAAGACTGTCACATTATAAGGTTTTCCCATAGAAAGTACTGTTGTAGAATAATTTATTACACCCCATACAGAAATATTACAAAACACAGAATTTGCTATTACAAGGGCTTTTCCGAATAGGTTACGCCATATTCATACAAACTCACTACTTCTCTATAGCTTTAAACCAGCTTTTTAGAAAGAGAAAATGTCCCAGCTCCAATGAGCTACTTCACTGAATCTCACAAGTAGACAAGTGGTTAAAAAAAAAAAAAAAAATGATAATACCTGAAATATGTGTAAAAACATTTCTATTAGAGGTTGTTCAACTGAAGTGGGGGAGCAGTGAGGAAGAGATGGCAGCACAGGGGTGACAAATGCAACGCAAACATTATTATAGATAAAGACACCAAACAAATTATCAAAGGAATCCTTGGTTCATTTACTTTCATCGATCTGGATCACTGTTGGGTGAAAGGGCATTTAGAATCCAGTGGTGTGATTCACTAGACAGGAAAACAACTAAATGACTACATACTGATTGGCCAAGCAGCAAGATAAGGAGTTAATGATTTGTGTCTTCTAAAAGAATTGGATGTTTTGAGGAAGGGCTTGGTAAGGAGCTTTATCAGACATGTCTCCACCACTTTCTTTTTCAGCCCTTGTAAATTATTTATAGGCTTGAGTCTGAGCGGTTGCTCTGGTTTGTGATGAAATGTCTTATCGTAAGGAGGGTATGACCCCTATAGAGGCAGTGGAAAATAAGGTCGGCGTGTCTTACAGCTCATAAACTCTGTTATGAAAAGCTGGCCTGTCTGATTATCACTAAAGGTCAGTGTTGTCAGCTGATCGTGTCTGCTGAGTGAATATCAGGATAAACTTCTGGAATATTTAACTTCATTTGTTCAAAGAGCTGCTTCAAACTGGAAATTTACATCTTGAAAACAGAAGTGACAATTCTCATTATTTCTTCCTCTCAATTGAAAAGGGATTTTTAAAAAGATTAAATTTGACAATTTAATGTCTCACATTTAACTGTGAAGTGAAACTGAATGAAAGCCACCACACATAAACCAGATCTAAACTGAAGCAAACTGACACTGGCAGTTAAAATCATTTATAAATATTTTTTAACCTTGTCACATTACATTGTACCTGCAATTATAAAACAGACAACCTGACAAAACGACGATAGCATCACTTCTCCTGAGTGACAGGAGTTCTAATTTTTTCCCTATAATTTGGATAATTAGATATGTTTATTCAACAGCAGCCACCATGTTGACACATCTTACACAGTATACTATAGATCCGTTTCAAAGTAGAGGGACATAAAAATACAAAGAAGGATGAAACATATTGTTTGACAGAGGCACAAATAGTCTGATAGTTTGACACAACCTGGTTGTGTTTCTTCCCATTTTATATTAGAATAACCACACAATGCACGTGACTTGCCAGTAAAAAAAAACAAACAAACAAAGAAATGGAAGCATCATAGTGACAGAGAAAGAAAAACAACACATCTTTAGAAATTCAATATACAGTATAATCAAATAGTTCAAACAAAGCAGGACATCTTTTTTTTTTTTTTTTTGAATACCTTATAGATAATAAACATACTGGGTGTTAAGCTGAAATCCATTTGTAGCTGAATACCATTGAGTATATTATCATGATAAGTAAGTTTCCTGTGACATTTAATCTCTGGGCTCACACCTGACTAAACAGGCAAGTAGTTCAATCAATGAAAAAGAATATTGGGAAATTCTTCAGCCTTTCCTCACTCTTCAAATTGTCTTTTATTTGAATGTTCTGCACAGGTGACGAAAAACATACAAATCATACTAACTGCACAGCAGTTGCACAGCTAATCCAGCTTTCGTCAAAGTGGAGTAGCAGTTCAGGTAAAAAGGCTACTTGTTTGCCCTACTTTTCCTCATTGTAAAGAACGTGTCCGCTTTAAATCAGGTTAAATGTTCCAGACAATCGTCCTTAAAGGTAAAGCTTGCCTCTTGGCAGACAGACCATTAAATAGCAGAATATACTCTTTAGAAAACAACATATAAGACAACAAATGTCATTTCCTTTCCCTGACACTTGCAGAACAGCTTAAAAACAAATACATTGACAACAATAAATATAAATAAAAATGTACACAGCAAAAACAAAGTATCCCCATCACACGCTATCAAAGTAAGTTATCCCAGGAGTGGTTGTGATGCAGCCATAAAGCCCTATAATTGAATTTCACATCTCCATTTCATAGCCTGATGACCTGAATATGCAACAACACAAATCTTCTGAGGTTAACCTTAACACCTCCCTCATCTCATCAGTCATTGTATCCGCCACAGAGAGTTCTTAACATGACCACGAACAAAAATAAAGACTCATTCAAAAAGGTGTAAAATGGGGTCAGCCAAAGCAAACTTGAAATGCAAACCTCATAGGGCAGTTTAACAACTGATCTGATGCGTCTGCAGTGCGGGAGCTGAGTGATGAGATGGCAAGGACAAAGATTTTGAGATTAGAGACAGAGTGCAGTTACATACTATGTCATCATCCGCTTCAGCCCAAAATCCAACACGGATCAAAGCTGTATCCATGAAATAGTGAACACTATATTACCTCGTCACATACCTACACAGCACACCACACGCTAGTCCACCGTTACACACACGTGCCTATTCACTAGAGAAAAAACAATGCTCTTCAGTAGTTAAGCCACTTTTGGTACAATTGCAAAATAGAGAGATATTGTATATCAAACAGATTTTTAATACATACAGATTTTTTTACAAGTCATTACAAACAATGCAAAGATAATCTCCTTTATAAAATTACAGACGCCACCATACGTAGACTCTCTGAGTATAGAACACCACAAAGGACTAATTTTATGCTAAAGCCCACAAGAAATTACAGCCCATTTGTGCGATTGGAAATTCAGAAAATTCTCTTGGTTCTCCTCATTATCTGACTGCTCTGTCAGTAACCAGATTTGCTCATGCAAAGTGAGATTTGTGGCGAAAAGCAAAAGGAATGCACCAGACTGCGCTGATTCCAGTTAGTCATCTAACTATTTCCTGTAGGTGTAATAATCTAAAGATATGAGTCAACAGCCAATAGAAACTTATTAACATGTGAATGAAACAGTCAAACAAATTAACTTTCTTCAAAGGGTAATTTCATGCAGGAAAATGAGGATAAATACGGACTTTTGCTTTGCAGAGCTTTTTTTTTTTTAAAAAAAAAAAGAACTCCCGAGTCAAATAAACGAGTGGTATTAATATTATAAGTTCTGATGGCTACCACCCAGCAATGGTTAAATGCTGTTATGATATTTTTTCTTTTTAATAATCCGTTTAAACCAGCACGGAATAGCTGCCCTTCTTCTCAGGTCTTCACTCCCTTTTTGCATGTTGTTAGGAGACCAAGGCACTTGCCCTTTCAAAATTTTCAGACAGAAAAAAATCTTTATCTTCATTCAGCTCAGATCTTCAACCTACCATTTCTCTACCTTAATACTCTCACATCAAATATAATAACTTATTTTTATGTTTTTCTTTCAGTTTTTTCACAAACAATCATTTTCTTGGCCCCCTTCTTTCTGATAAATCCAGGAAGTACTGAATGTAATTATGGAAGCCTGTTGGAGATGAAAATAACAAAAACAAAACAGGAAGGACAAAGAGAATAGATAAGAAAGAGTGGGAGTCGCACATCAAAAGTTAGAAAACTAGAAAAAATAATACAGCTAACTAAATATAGCGATACCAAAACAAACACGCGTCACAGAATTTCACAGAATTCCTGATATATAACAATTCACACACAGAGAATACACTTTGGACCTCATGTGAATGACAACACAGTACAAAACAGTAGAAATACAGTTACCACCATTGTATAATATATATTTTTCTATAGTACTTTTCTGAAAAAGTTCTTGGGTAGGTGGAACAAGATGGGGCCTCAGTGCAGCCACTAAAAACAGCAGGTCACATAAATCTTGTACGAAGCAAATTCAACATCCTGTCATTCACTAATCCACAATACAAACTGCATGATTCTATTACATACATAGCGTATAATTTGGATTTTTTTTTTTTCTAAATAAATCTAATTTTAGATCTTTTCAACAAATTTTTTGACAGGGCTGTTTGCACTTAAAGGTACTCCAGTACCAGCAGTCAAACTCATTACTTATAATATGAACCATTTAAACAGCAAACAACCAAAATCCAAAGATATGAGTGTTTTGGGCATTTCATATTTTTAGAATTATATTCTTAACATTAAATCAGACAGTTTTCTAGTTCCTTGACTTTTCCAATCATTCAGTGACCATAGAGACCCTGTAAAAAGTTCATGTTCTGCATGTTCGTGTCCTGACCAAGAGCTTTTTCACAGATTCAATAATCTTCCTCTGTTTCCATCCTGTCCTTCATCTGCACTGATCTGTGACGGGGGTGACGGAAACATGCTAAAGCGAATCAAGTGATGCTGCCCAGCTGTTTGAAGTCGGTGCAGGTGGAGGAGAAAGGAGGGCAGCAGGGAAGAACAATTACTTTGATGCAGCTGAACTCCATCTTGTTACACCCTCATCTAGATTTCTCTCCCTCAAGATCGTGCATCTGTTTTTGACTTCACTATTGTTATCACGCTCGTCGCTGTCGCCACCTTCCCCGGTATGAGCGGACCAATGACTGATGACGCCACCCCTCCCCCTCCTCCTCCCCCTCCAGCCCTCACCCCGACCCCAACAGTGGGGCTCCGTGCCACAGTCCTGGCAAAGGTCTGCAACGCCTCATACTTGGACCTCAGAGCATCCAGCTCAATCCTCATCGAAGCATTCTCATTGGCCAGTTTGTCCACTTCCTGTTGCAGTTGGGCCTTCTGCTTCTCCAGCTCCTCCTTCTGGGTGACTCGCTTCACCCGGCAGCTGGCAGCATAGCCCCGGTTCTTAAGGGTGCGCCTCCGCTGTTTCAGTTGCAGGATCTCTTCTTTAGAGAGCCCTCGGAGGTGCTGATTCAGCTCCCGTACAGACATGGTCACCAGCTCCTCATCTGTGAGACTGGTGCCATTCTCACCCGGCTCACGCTTCACCTGTAGGATGCAAGAGGAATGAGGGTAGTAACTCAGAGGGAGACCAACAAATCAAGCATAGAATCATCTATGCATAAATGTATGCTTACCTTTAAGGCTTTATTTCCCTTGTTAGTCGTCGTCATGCCACAAGAGCCTTGCTCTTCTGCACTGGCCTACAGATATACAGGGAAGCATAATGCATGAGCAAAATAGATTAATAAAAAAGCAAAACATATTAAATTGAAAAATTCCCTCTTTTTTTTAAACAGTGGAAACATACCAAACCCAAATATACCACTGTGGCCCTATTGTGGGATACACATTTTTGCATTTTTATAAGGCTGCATTAGAGAAAGTGAAATACTTTTCTTAAAATTTCCCTAAATTCCTGTTTCCTTGTGGTTTCACTGAAAGTGACTACTACCTTTCTGCTGCTCAACTCTCATTGGCTGGCTTCAGGCCAATAAAAATGAAATGAGCGAGAGAGAAGAGGAAGTGGTAAATGTTGAAGGAAGGACTCCAGGGGAACACTAACTGCTATAACCCTTTCAAATACATACACACACCTTTCCAAAGAGAGCTAGAAAAACAAAAACCCACATGAAGCTACGGGGGATAAAAATGGTCAAATCAAACCAAAATGAAGTGATGCATATGCAACTGTGCCAAAGTAGAAACAAAAGACAAAAGAATGAATATAGAAGTGTGAATCAGAGGTCAACAAAGATGAGATCAGTCCTTAGAGCGCACTGCTCCGAGGATGAGCATCTCCACAAGCTCTCAATGACATGCTTTGTATGGTGTGTTGGCCTTGCTGTCATCTCTCAGACTTGTGTCTGTGTGTGAGAGAGTGATAAAGAGAGGCTATTGTTGCTGCTGCTGAGCGATCATCATGGGACCAGTCATGATGACTCAGCAGATTCCTGATATCGCTCCCCTCCTCCCCCACACAAGTTCCTGCTTTCCTCTCACACTTTCCGTTTTCTGTGACACCTTCCTAAAAGGTCCGCCAAAAATCGGAGCTACATCTCGGGAAAGCCTAAAGGGGAAAGGGGAGTCAATAAGACAACAGGATGGCAAGTGATTGAATGTTTTACAGACATTAAATCACAGTTGTCCTAAAGCATGAAAAGCTGCTCCTCTTCCAAAGAGTGCTGCACCCTGATACTGCTGCATCAGATATTCAGTTAAACCAATTTACTGATTAGAGGCAGCCTGTTCTCTCTCTGTATATATTTATACTTGTGAATTTCACACCACGAAAGGTTTAAATAAGAAAGAAATATATTTGAAAAAAAAGATGGGTAATTTAAAAAGCTCCTTCTTCAACATGATAGCAGGAAACATGTCTTCTTTCTTCTTTATTCTTTTCTATCAAAAGACAGTGCTGAGCGTGCCAGTGTGAGTTCCCCACAATGAACCCCTGTCTGTCTGTGAGGCTGCACGATGTGTTCTTGCGCTGCCACAAATCCCACAGTTATAAATAGCTGTAGATCAAAGAAAACCATAGCAGCAAGCACATACAGCTAATTATGCATGCACACGAAACGTGCCAAATGCACAGCAACTTAAAAATTCTGTTAAGAATTACACAACATGAAGAAGAATATGGGGACATGTGAGGTTTTAACATGATGGCCCCGCATCATTTAAAGTATTTGGTTTCAGCACCTGAGGTTCTCCTTAATGAGTTGGGATAATTCTGCCATGTTCTTTCATTAAACTAAGTAAATAAGTTTCTTCTCAATAGTTAGATCTCTTTTATCCCTGCATTTTGATGAAATGCAGTTTCCTGCAGCTCAAGGTGCATCCTTACACAATAGATGCATCAAAGTGGAGGGGGGGTGGGGGTTGTTGTTGCTTTTTCTGGCAGGCATTGGTTTATTTCCCTGGTGCCCAAATCCCCCCATCACCCCTCAATCGGCATACAAACAAAAAAGCATGCTGCCAAGCACATGAACATTACCCTCCCGCCTTGCCATTCGGGCACAATAAAACACGCATGGAAAGTGGTTAGCTACAAGCACACAAACATAAAATTTCAAGTGTTTTAAAACTAAAACAATGCTTGGTACTTTAGTAAATTGAAAAACACTGTTTTAGCATGCTGCTGAGTTGTTGTTGTTTTTTTTGTTTGTTTGTTTGTTTTTTTACATACATTGAATTCACATTTTTAAAAGACATTTATAAACAATAACATAAAACAGATGTCTACTTAATCCTAAATTTACCATGCAGCCATAAGCCAACATCAAACTTTTGAGCAGCAAGAACAACAAGCAGATGGTATGGCTCCCACAGAGCCTGGACTTTAACATCGCAGAGATGTGAATTATAAGAAGAGACACCAAGACACTGAGACAGCGTTCTGTAAATCCACAGAGCTATGGGGGCAAGTTCTCAGAGCAGCCAAGTGCACCAGTATGTAGAGGAAAGTTGATTTGGAAGTCAGGTAGTGTTTCAGAAGATAGTTAATGCTCATTACTAACATGCAGAGACCACTTTTCCTTAGATATATATTATCTATGCAGTATGCAGCAGTTTTTGCAATAATCATACACCAAATGGTATATTGGTAGCTGTGGGATTCAGTGCTGTGCCCAAGGACACTTGTAGGAGGTAGGGCCTGACTTGCCAACCGTCTGGTTGAAACAGCCACTGAACCCTCTGAGTCACTGTCGTAAAAATAATAGTGATTAGTGAATAATTAGGCTTTTTATGTTCCCTTTAGGCCAGTTATAATAAGGCATTGGTAGTATCAGCCTTTGAACACATTTTCTGCAAAATTGACAAATCCCCTCCTCTGGGTTATTATCCTTTTTCAGCTGAAAATTAAGATGGGACCACTACATTGCTGAGGTGTATGGGTTTGCTACTAAATCTACAACATTAATGTCAGGAAACAGCCACTACAATACACCGTTAAGAAGGGGCCACGACAGGCACTGACGACCCTACGGTCACAGCTGCGGCTGGCCGCCTCAACAGTAGAGGCACGGAACATAGCCCACTCGGACTCAATGTCCTCCGCCTCACCCGGTACATGGTTGAAGCTCTGCCGGAGATGGGAGTTGCAACTCTTTCTGACAGGGGACTCCACCAGACTTTCCCAGCAGACCCTCACAACACGCCTGGGTCTGCCAGGCCTGACCGGCATCCTCCCCCACCGTCTGAGCCAACTCACCACCAGATGGTGATCAGTTGACAGCTCCGCCCCTCTCTTCACCCGAGTGTCCAAGACATGCAGCCACAAGTCCAACGATACGACTACAAAGTCGATCATCAAACTGCGGCCTAGAGTGTCCTGGTGCAAGTGCACGTGTGGACACTCTTATGCCCGAACAAGGTGTTCGTTATGGACAATCCATGACGAGCCCAGAAATCCAACAACCAAAAACCACTTGGATTTAGTTCAGGGGGGCCATTCCTCCCAATCATGTCCCTCCAGGTTTCGCTGTCACTGCCCACGTGAGCATTGAAGTTCCCCAGCAGAACGAGGGAGTTTCCGGAAGGAGTGCTTTCCAAAAAGGGTGGGTACTCTGAACTGCCATTTAGGTGCATAAGCATGAACAACAGTCAGGACCCGTCCCCCCACCTGAAGCCGAAGGGAGGCTACCCTCTCGTCCACCGGGGTAAATCCCAACGTACAGGCGCCAAGTCGGGGGGAAATGATCATGCCCACACCTGCTCTGCACCTCTCACCGGGAGCAACTACAGAATGGAAGAGGGTCCAGCCCCTCTCAAGGACAGTGGTTCCAGAGCCCAAGCCATGGTTTGAGGTGAGTGCAACTATATCTAGCTGGTTTTATATTTGCTGTTATTTAGTTAGTTAACAATACAACCTGTCAGATTCAAGCTGAACATGGCCAAATGAATTCACTGATGCTCTGTCTGTCTGTTAATGTGACTGCAACAGTCATATGTGCTTTACTTAAAGTAATGCTATACATTAGCTTTGAGCTAGTCGGGTGTCAGTCTCAAACTGTTAAGGAAACATAAAAACCGTAGGTAAGTAAGACAGGATTTCACCTTTGAATCCCATTTCATCAAGTTCATATGGCAGAAATATACACTCCTCATCCACATATAAAGTTGCACTCTTTAATATTTTATTTAAACACCTTTAGCTTTAATTACAGCAGCATTTACCGTGGTATTGTTTTCATACATGTCACAATATTTATTTCTGTCCATATTTGCATTATTTTTTCCCCAAGATCTTGTATTGATGATGGGAGAGTTGGACAGCTGCAGTCTTCTCCAGCACACCCCAAAGATTTGCAATTAAGTTTAAGGTCCCATATTATGCAAAAATCACTTTCTAAAGTTTTTTTTAACAGTCATATGTGTCTTCATAGTCTGTGTATGAGGCCCAACAAAGAGAAAATTCTGTCTCTTCTCTCACTTTCTTGCTCCACTTTTTAGCAAATGGGTGAGTCTGAGATCTTTCACTTTGTAAACTCACAAAGGGAGTTGACCTCATTCTTTGGACATTGTAGAGCTGACCAACTGCAGTAACCCCAGATCATAACACTGCCCCCACAGGCTTTTACAGTAGCCACTATGCATAATGGCTGCATCACTTCATCTGCCTCTCTTCTTACCCTGATGCATCCATCACTCTGAAACAGGGTAAATCTGGACCCATCAGACCACATGACCTATTTCCATTGCTCCAGAGTCCGATCTTTATGCTCCCTAGCAAATTGAAACCCTTTTTTCAGAAAGTGGTTACCTTAAGGCAGCACAGGTGTTTAGTCTCAATCCCTTGCGTTCCCTTCACATTGTGCATGCGAAAACATTTTTTATTTTCACTATTAAACATAGCCCTGAGTTATACTGTTGTTGTTTTTTTATTATTTGATTTCACTAAATGTTTAAATGATTGCGCTAGAATTTTTTTCTCTCAAAAACGATGGTTTTCCACTATCCTTCCAGTTTTTAATAATGCGTTGGAAAATTCTTAGCCCAATTTTAGTAGTTTTATCATCTCCTTTCATGTTTTTTTTACTTGATGTCAATAATTTGACCCTTCTTAAACAGATAAACATCTTTTCTACGACCACTGGATGTGTCTTCCAACATGGTTGTTTAAGAAATCAGAAGCTGCTCATTCCATTAGTTAGGGTTAAAAAAACAGCTCAAACGTAATTATCCATGCAGTAATAATCCAATGGGAGGCTTTCACCTATTTGCTTAGGTAACCCTACGTCGCCTGCGACACAAAAGGGTTAAATCCAGGTGGTAACTTTTTTTTTTTGTGGGACAGGCAGCGTATATATATATATATATATATATAGATTTATATCAGCATTAAAACTAGTATAGAAATATGCACGAGTAAAAGTGCATATATGATTTCCAAGAGCGTTTGTGCAATGAGTAAGTAATCCAAGTTCGTCAAGGATCGTCTGCTGTATAAAGGGATTGCCATTCATCTTACAGTGAGACACAGACAAAAGGTCCAGGGGTGTCCTTCCCACTGGAGGCTTGTGGCGTGATCATTGCAGTGTGGTCAATGCTCCAGCCACTGTTGCTTCAACAGACAGCTTTTTTGCTGTGGCAGGCTGTATTTTTATGGAGCAACTGAAAGAACGCTGACGACTCAAGAGCAGAGCTGCTTACTGTTACAGTAGAGAGACAACATACACACACGCACACAAACACAGGATGGGACATGAAGGTGGGAAGAAAAGGTGAATAGGGGTAGAGACGAGTAAAATATAGATGGAAGACAGAAAAAAAAAAAGTTGGGAGGAGCAAAAAAGGTAAGGGATTGGAAAGATAGCAAGGTGAGGACAGAGTTGAAAGAAGGAGAGAGGAGGAGGAGGGCAGTGGTGAAGGAGGACTGAAAGAATGCTGACGTCTCCAGAGCTGATTAGCGTTACACAGAGACATCACACCCACAGCCGAGAAAAATGCTGAGTAAGGAGGGAAGACGAGGGGGGGATTGCAAGTGACAAGGGAGAAAAAAGAGAAAAAAAAGAGAGACGAGTGAGTTGGAAGGAGAGAGGTGGAGATGAAGAGAAGAAGGGAGATGAGGAGGAGTAAGACAATGGGGAGGAGGGGTGTGTGTGTGTGGGGGGGGGGGGACATTTTGGTGAAAATGCATCCTCAACACATTTGTTGGAGCTTAGCTGTTGAGTGCGGGAAGGCAGAGGAGGGAGGGATGGAGGGGGATTGTGGTTGACAAAAAAAAAACAAAAAACTGAACTCCGCAACGACCACAACTAAAACCTCCAATTAAAAAAAGTTCTGAAGCTGGTCCAGTGCAATGAAACTGCCCCCCCCCCTCATCCATCTGACCTGCAGAAAACCTTTACATCAAGTCTTGTTGACAAAACAAGTCCCAAAGAAGTGTGGCAGGAGGTGAAGCCAGTAATCATAGGTCTTAGATAGATTAAAGAGCAGAAAACAGCACAAGACTCCTTTCTCTTAATGTAGCGCAGACTAACAGGATAATGAACTCTCGGCGTGCTTGTATGTGTGTGGCTGGTTTCAGAGCTCTTATTAATCTTGTTTGAGAGAACCTTCTGCTCCAGTCACTACTGCCACACACTGACGAAATTCTTGGAAAGAGACCTTCCTCTTGCTACACAGAAACAGGGAAAATAAATGGCCAGATTAGTCGCTCCAAAAACGACCTGAGTGCTGGTGTGTGTGGGTGTACGGGTGCATAAACAACATAGCATATAGGGAATGATCAGGAATAGATTGTAAGTCACAAGTTGTTTGTTATGTAGTGTTTATTGAATTATCGTACTGTAACAGTCGCCTTAACTGTGCCTTCTTCCTCATGCAACTCTGTGAGCAATAACCAAGAACACAAAAGGATGGCATCCGATTGAGGCGCTGAAGACACACAGTAGGACACAGAGGGGGCATGATGGAAATACACAAAGGCAGCATAATGTGGTGAGCGTGAGTTAAACCCTCGGAGAGCTAAAAAACTCGGCTCCTGGCTGCGGTCCACCTTGCTTTTGTTGTAAAACAAAGCAAGCAGTGCTGGCGCTCATTGATCTAGCGTGGGCTGAGGATGTTGAGGGAGCTGGTTAATAATTAACGATGGGTGCTGTGTGGAGGCTAATTGAGAATTAGCAAACAGATCAGAGATAATGGAAACCTGTGAATAGAAAGGACGCTCGAATGCAGGACCATGGAGAGGGGAAGAGGAGCTGAGAAGTGACAGAGAGGAGAAGACACCAGTTTGAACTCCGTGCGTGTTTGTGCATAGAGAAAGACAAGGAAGCTATTAAAAGAGAAGTATGCAGAGCGGGAAATAAGCATGAAACAGAAAGAGAGAGGAAGGAGAGGGAGAAAACACAAGCAAGGTAAAAGCAGGAGACTTAAAAAAGTAGCAAGAATTTTCATATTATAACATTTAGAGAGGAAGAGTGATCATTTTCACACTCTTGAGAGATTGTGTGTGTGCGCGCTTGTGAGACAAGTGTGTTATTAAAGGAAAGAAAAAGTCCTGGCGTCGACACGTTTTTCCCATTCCAGGTAGTAAGTTGGAGTGTGATGACAAATTTCCCAACACAAGCAAAAAAAACTGCACTGTCAGGCAATTGAGCTCTGGCTTCTTTTTTCATAAGCACTTTTTCTTTTTTGAAGAGAGAAAGTATGTAAGTACTGAAGGTTAAGTTGGTCCTTTGTGTTTGTGTGAATAACAAACGGAGCTGCGAGGGGAGACAGCGACAAGTCAAATGACATGGGGAGTTTATTTCTTCCAGACAATGTGCATCCCCGGTCAGCAGTACCAAGTTGAGACTAAGATAAAGTTGGTGTGGAAGCAAAGTAAGCATCATTTGTCTCTGTGGAGATGGAGTTCATCATCACCCGTCACTTCAATGAGAGACTATGGGCTGAAATGCTTTAGCAAACATCTACCACAGGGATCACACCAGGGGAGATATGTTTATGGATCACAACACACACAAGCAGCAGAAGCCTACAGTGTTTTTTTTTACCTTGCTGCAATTTCTCAATCATTTAAGCTGGTATGAAAAACTGAAATATTGTTCTTTTTTCTCTATTTTTACCACGTTTGTTTTACTGTAAAAACCTATTTAATAGAGGAATGACAATAAAATTAAAGAAATAGACTGCATATTTACATGACAAATGTAAAATAACACAAAAAGCCTGTAACTGTACCATTTTTAAAAGGCAATATAATTTAATTTCACTTTATGGGATTGTAAACATACATTTTCAGAGTTATAATTTTACTAAAATGTCATTTTGACAGAACATAGTTTTAACAGCTGGATCAAGTTTAATACTGTTTATACTCAGTTTACTGTGAATTTACATATATTTACTGATAAACTATACTAAATATTAAGTGTGTATATATCCAGAGGTGAACTTGGGGCAGAGTTCAAATCCTTGGACTGGTAAAAGAAAAAGTGAAGCTCTGTGGGCCCTTTAATTATTTTTACATGTTTCTTTAAGCATTATATAGATAATATATATATTAAAAAAGGTCTCATAAAAGGAAAAGAATGAACTGAACTTTTTTTAATGAAAATTCTCTGTGATTATTTTATTTGGCTTTTTCTTTTTTCTTTTCTTTTTTGGTTTGTCGTAGTATTTTGGGGGCCCTAGCTCCCATAATATTACTTTTTTTTCACATTTATTTTCTGACAGTGTCATGACTAACATAATACTGTACACGTTTACATCAAAACATCATCTGCTAACTGATAATGCCATAAATACTTATGATATTTTTAACAAGAATACTCAGAGCATACATCCTCCGCCAATGCCTGTTCAATGGAGTATTTTACAATTGTATGAATGTGGTCCAGATCCACAAAGTTTTATGGCTTCTTTCTTTATCATTTATTGAAAAACACCTTGTAAAATACTTTAATGATAAATCTCCACTTTGGCTCTTTCCTTTTGATAATGTGCAATGATCTGCAAAGCTGTCTAAAGGTTATCCCAAAAAAAGGAAAGTATTTCAACCAATATTTTGCTTTTGCTAATAATGCTGAGCAATATATCGTGCAATCCAGATTCTTAAAAATCATTAGATTTTCATAAATGTAATATCTTTGATTTTTACACGTCAGTGAGATACAATGTCCTGTCACATACTGTAAAATCAACTCTAGAGCTCACGGGAAAACTATAGCATCAACAACAATACTCAATGAAAATAATAATTGATTTCAGTGGGTACAGAAAGTTTAAGGAAATTGCTCCTACATTTTTTTTCTGCACAGTGATTAGAAAACGATAAGGTGCTAAAGTTACGCCAAGTGATTTTGAGGTGATTTCATCTTAAATATTAACCCATTTGGTATGGGATCAAGTTAGGCATGAACTTTTAAAACCAGACTTCAAAAGGAGCAGTGACATCAAAACAAGAAAAACTGCTGTTGCTGGGAAAGAATTTAATGACACAAGTGACAGCAGAGTTGGGACAACATTTGAGGCCCACAGGTCTTTCTTCCTTCTTTTTGGAACAGAAATTGATCCACTGTGTGTGTTATGTGTGTATGCGTGTGTGTTTTTTTCCAGGTTCAGAAATTCATCCCACAATTCTAGGATCGTCACACTGCAGTTAAAAAATGCGGCAATTTGAAGCTTTGAGATGATGCAACTAGCAGACAACCGGTGGTGCGGATATTCCTGTTACTAGGTCTTTGCAGATACACATCATTCACAGCATCTCCATGCTGCAACATTGCCACGTTGTGGAGCATGTCTCCGTTAACTGGAGCCTTCTTGAAAAGCTCCACAAAAAGATAGAAACATGGGAACTTTCCCAAAAAGCATGCTAATCTGAAGAGTTACAGAGTTTAAACAAGCTGCAATAATTTTAGAACAAAGAGCAACTTGATCTGAACTTAAAAATGCTTTTCATTTCTTAAGCCTTTAACTTTTGGTGGATGTTACAATATGAATTGTATTGATTTCATGTTTCTTTTTGCTTCTCAGAGAAGTTATTTAAAAAATGAGTTGACGCTCTTATAGATGGTGTGTACAAAAAGCACACACATTAAAAAGAACAGAAGGCATGCTAACACAGGAGCAGATTAGAAAAAAAAGAGACAGTAAAGAATGAAATGATTATGCACCCGATCTGCTTACACCATATTTCATCATTACTATGGAGAAAAAACACTCCACTATTGATCTGCCCAACTGCTTCCTTCTCTCGCTGCCTCTTTCTCACCACATTTTTGTCTTTTTTTCGTTTGTTTACATCTTCCATTTCACTTCTCGTTACGCTTCCCGAAATTTGCAAGCATAACAAGACTTTTATGAAATGGATCCCTGTAGTAAACAAGACCATAAACATGCAGATGATACTTAGTAATTATGCTCAGAAACACCAAATCTTCACACAAATATACATAAAAAGAGGAGGTGGACGGAATATTGTCAACACCTGTGCAATCTCTTGCAATCTGGTGCTGTAGCCCTGTAATAAGTACTGTTTCTGTGCAGTCATCTTTAATGCAATCCCAAAGCAGGGGTTGATAACAGAAAGCATGTAACAGGACAATTTAATGCTGTACATTAGTATCAGGACATCATTAACCACCATCTCCTCTGATTTAGACTTGGAAATCTCATTTTGTAACAACAGAGCATATCAATGTGATGCTTTCAAAGTCAAATAAAACACTAATGGGGGTTTTAGGAAAAAAGACAAAACATGTTTCATATTCTGTCAAGCAACCCATAAGTATTCCTGTTGGGAGGACAAAAAGTCTATTTGAGCTGGAGCTAGAAATTCTTGCTTTTTTTTTAGGTTTTTAATCTAAATTCATGTATTCCTTCCTCTGCAATCAACATCTGTCTTAGGTCAATACCCCATCCTTCCCTCAACAAATGGTCAAGAAAATTTTACACAGTGTTTTGTCAGCTTGACATGTGTAGATGTAGGGAATCAAACCTCACATATATGCTTGTCTGATGTGGTAAAACAGAGCAGTGTTACACTACACGTCTAGCTTGTCTCTGTTTCGTGGACTGTGAGAATGAAATAGAAAGAAGTGGAAAATGTTGTAAAAGCCAACTAGTAGTAAACTCACTTCCCTTTGCAAAAAAGAAATCACGCCCACGTACGTATGTACGTTT
>JBAMHW010000004.1:27168634-27187705 GCA_037177495.1 Rhadinocentrus ornatus
TAACACTTTTAAATTATTTTATGTATATATATATATATATATATATATATATATATATATATACATACACACACACAATTAGAGACTGTGAGCAAGGCTTACCTTCTCTATGGAACTGATGGTAACACCTGCAGCACAAGAGACTATGAGATGTCGGTCTTCTATGTCCGGCCCAATCTCATCCAGAACAAAGGGGATAATGTGGGGCTTCACAGCCAAAAAGAGCACATCACTCTTGTTGACAGCTTCTTTGTTGCTGGTTGTCAGAGTCACCCCCATTTTCTACAGGAAAACAAGAAACTGGAAAACATTAAACTAGAGAGGAAAAGAGGGAAACCTTTTTTTTTTTAAAAAAAAAAAACAGGAGCCTGTAATTATAATGCATTCTTAAACAAGTGTACACACTTCTCCCTCCCATCTCCAGACACACATAACTCCTCACCCTGAGCCCCGTCACTGTGGGCAGGTCCGTGTCTGGGGAGCTGGCTGTAATTCGGTGTGCAGCTATCACACCTGGTGAGAAGAAATGCCACTTGAGTCAACATCAGCTTATTATGATTCGGTGAGTGAGATAAAACTAGAATCTCGTGTGACATAAATTTTATCATCACGAGTCCTGCAGGTGATAGCGTATGTTCCAAATGTTGTAATCAAGGGGACTTAGTGACCTGGCTATGGATGAGCCTGGATTTATTTTCATTCAGAAAAAAAAATGCAACAGACAAAAGAGAAAACACATTTTGAGGAGACGCTTAACAGGAAATGCAAATGCAGAAATCATGTACTTTATTCCAACTAGGATAAACAAGGAGAGATCAAACCCTCATGTCTAAAAATAGCTGCATTTTCTTAAAACACACCTGAAAGTCTGCTGCTGACAGCGTGTGAACTTAGCTCTGAAAATACTCATTTAAAGGCTGGACAAAGAACATTTATTACATTCTGTAAAATTTAATCTTTACCAGAAAATGTAATCAGACTAAATATAAATAAGAGCCATAATTTTGGCTTTAGTTATGTTGGTGTTGATTAATTTACTTTTCTAACTTTTTCTATAATGTGAGAATTTTTCTCCTATTTAGCAAAATATTACTGTACAGGAAACCTAAATTTACTTAGCTTTATGATGCTCTTAATAACCGAGTGTAGGCTACTATGCGTGAGGTTATATTTCTAAGTAAGAGACTAGAATAATATGCACACCTGCCTGGCAATAACCTGCCAGTGACTTTCTGATCTCCCACCTGTTCTACTTAATAAACTGCATGGTTGAGAATAGTAAAAATTTTTCAGTGAAAAGTAAGCTTCAAATATACCCTGTGATCTGCAAGTAATGCTGCTTCCAGCTATCTGCGGTTAGTGGACCTCCTAGACAAGAAACAGCTAGAAAGAAGAAAATACTGAAGTGAGTTCCTAAATGAATTTATGTTTAGCACATCTTACCAGCAGCAGTGAAACCCTTCACCAGGGCATGAGCCAACTGGCCTGCTCCAATGAATCCAACACTCATCCTGCCAGATGATGTGGCGTTTATGATCTGTTCAACGGACAGAAAACTGTCATTTGTGTCAGTTTACAAAAAAAAACAAAAAAAAAACCCAACCAAATCTAATAAGCCAAATTAACTTAACATGGTACCATTAAAATAAAGAGGAAGTCTTCTTACACTAAGCCATCTGTTTCAGTGTAAGCTAATCTTAAATGATTTTTTACCTTTCGATAGAGGAAACCTGTGTTGCACAACACTACTTAATACTAGCATTTGAACAGTAACAGCTCAGTTTCCCCTTTTAACGTCGTCTTATAAAAGCTAGATAACTGAACTAGTTGATGTCTTTTTAGGATAACAGCTAGTAGCATGCTAGTAGCCTGTGGTCAGCTATCTTTTTTAGTCTGGTGTTTATGAATTAATGGAATAATACAAACACAGCGATATCTTACCCAAGATGTTCCAGCACAAAAAGCTGTCTAAGAGACTGACTGGTTAAAATTTAAAAATGAAAAAACCTCTTGTGTCAACGTGGCTTCCTTTTACTCAACTCCCATGTGTGCTGTGGCAAATGATAGACAGATATCCTGCCCAATCACATTAGACACAATCCAGCAGCTGACCAATAGTAAACTAGTTTATAAAATATGGGTGGAGTTTACTGAGCGTCATGTCCAGTTGCATCATTCCACTAAGTTTAAGCGTAATGAGGATACAGTTGCGGGATATAGGTCAAGTATCAGGACAGTGAGTTGGAAAGTAGGTCATGTTTATAATATAATGTACATAATTATATAGCTGCAGCTCAGACTTGACTGACAAATTTTAAACAATCCTCTCGACCTCAACTTTGGTATAAAGGGTTGAGGGAATCTTTTATCTTGATACAAATAGTTTCACACATTTATTTTACAAATATTTTTTAGCAATTTAAGGAGATATCATATTAATACATGGAGAATTATTTTTCAAATCAATAAAAATGTAAGAAAAAACAAACAGAATTTTTTATGCACACAGGCCAAGTACCTCTCTTTTGTGCCACCACTATTTTTTAATTTCTTTATTATTATTTTTATTATTATTTTTAAATAAATTTTCATTTTTACAGTATTAAGATTTGGGAGCTAATGTAAAAAGTGACTTGCCTATTAAAATGAAAAAAATATGTTAAGTTTATATAAGAATAAGAATAAGAAATTATATCTTCCATGTTAGTGCACATTAAACAATGTGTACAGTATTTATCTAGTGTTTTAATTCTTCTTCCCTTCGAATAGAATTGAAGGTTACTTCCACTGCTGTGTTCCACACTTTTATTCTTACATGACACGTCAAACAGCCAATACACTGTCAATATAGGTTGTAGAACATCAGATGCCATTTAAATATTCATGCATGATCTAATAACTCACTATTATATATATATATATATATATATATAGGTACATTTTTAATAATATAGTAGAAGCTTAGTCTTATTTTATGGATTTCTTCACATTACATGGCAAATGGGTTAACCTTCCTACCATAAAGATGTTCATTATTGATGAAATGCCTTGAATTTTCAATATGAATAAGCAAAACATTTCAGATTACCGCAACTAGTTGTGAATTTGAATTTAAATAAGGGTATTGTTATTCTGGCAGGAGACTGGAGAACTTTGCTTTTTTATCCCTTCAGATTTAACAGAATTTGAAGTAAAGTTGAATCAGATGCAGTATGCACTAATGAGCCACGGAACATGAATATAGTTTAGCTGCCAATCCCTTGTTAGTTCACCATGCATTCTCTCAGAATTACTATTGAACCTGGCCTGTAACTGTCAGTTTGATGCAAAAAATCTTTCCTCTGCACATTTTAATAGGATTGACTCGCTTCTCGTCCAACTGTCTGTCTCTTTCTTTGATGCTTCTCATGCCATACCATACCATACCAGGCTAAATTTACACTACACAGAGGAAGTGGTATGTCCCCCTTGCTGGACTGCGTTCAGTTTATTTTCTCTCTGGAATTCAGACTAAAGGATTGCGTATGCTCCTGTCTATATATATAAAGCAGAATGCAAGTCCTGAGGTTGAGCTCTGAAGGCACCAGCTGTTTGGATCCTTGATCTCTTCAGTCAGCTAATTAGTGATATAGTAGCCCATTATAAGTACAAAAACAAAAGCAACTAAATCAATCAATTCAGTTTCGTGACAGTGTTATCACCATGGTGCTATAAACATAGGCTGTCTTAGGCTTGGGTTTAAGAGATCAGCTATGCAGTACATTGGCTTCTGAATTTGAACAATGGAAGCACAAAACTGGCCAAAATTCAGCCACATATTTATGTACATGGGAAACCAAGTAGCAGCACTAAGAATGAAAAGGGTCTGGCAGATAAATACTGACAATGATCTGGCAAAAAAATAAAAAAATAAATAAAAAAATACAAGACTAATAGATACTTAGATTTGCAATGTGTTGGTAAAAAAGTGCATATAAATAAAGCTTTTTTGATATATACAAGAAGAGGGGGTGGAATTGAATGCATGTTAGCTAATTAGACATATGAAGCTTAGAGGGCATCAAGGGACTACAGGAACTGAAAAAAGGAACGAGGGTTCAGTCAAATAGTAAAAAAAATTATATTCGATTGCCCTCTCTCAAGCTCTTTTACTTGATCTGAACACCATGAGGTTAAAGCAAGATGGCATAAGCATAAATATATGTTGAAAAATGCTACAATGAGAATTAATCTACACGTGTAATAAACTGTGATGTGAATCAGGAGTTCTCAAACAGCAGCTATTCAATAAATGTCCCAGAAAAAGCTGAAATCAGAGATTTGTCTCGACGGCAAAGCAGTGGGAACTGTCCTTTCCCCAGTGGGAAAATCAGGAAGGGAGAGCTATAACAGACACTTGTCGCAGCTCATCTCTGTCAGAGTTCATACACTGCTATGTTTAAGACAGAGACCAGCAGGGAGAGAGAAGGAAAAAGAGAGCAGCTGGTTAACGGTGGTCTGCAGAGGAGCATGGATCAGAGCTGCAGACTGCTCTGTGGTAACACTTTCAGTGGTCTTATTTCACTTTTCATTTATTTCTTTTAAGCTTGAATTTAAATTTGATCATTTTTTAATATTGTCATCCATTTTATCTTAGCTTTTTCTTTTCTTTTATTTCTTTTGTTGTTGTTTTTTAAATGCACTTGTAATTGCTCACTGCTGTAATCCATTTTAATAATTTTTAGTTAGAAGTCCACATCTACATCTTGTTCTTTTAGGCTGGAATACTAACTTTATTTCTTGCCTTTCATATATTTTATTATATTATTATATACTTTTTCTTTCTGTTTTTATTTTTTACTTGTATTGTTTTGTAATGTTTTATGTAAAGCACTTTGAATTGTCTTGTACATGAAATGTGCTATACAAATAAATTTGCCTTGCCTTGCCTTTGTTCTGGAAATACTGGCTGCTTCCAGAGATCTTGTCATCTAAAACTAGAAGCACTCCAGTGATTGTGGGCATTATTTGTGAGTTAGAAGAGCTAGGGGCAAAATGATCTCCCCATAGTAAAGAATCTTTTAAAAAATTCCTGGATCCTGGTGGTGGTCTGGATCACCCCCAAAATCCAATCACTTGTCCCTTATTCCATTTCTGAGATTTCGGCTGTAGTTCAGGAGGAAGAGCAGTCGTCTTCCAACTGGAAGTTCGGTGGATTGATTCCAGGCTTCCACTGACTACATGTCGAAGTGTCCTTGGGCAAGACACTTAACCCCACGTTGCCTCCCGATGTGTCTATCAGGGTATAAAGGGGTGAATGTGATATGCAGTATAAAGTGCTTTGAGGGGTCCAACTGACTGGAAAAGCGCTATATAAGTAAAAAGTTCATTTACCATCCATTACCATTTCACGGAAAATTTGATCAAAATCCATCTGTAACTTTTAAATTATGATGCCAACAGACAGACAGGCAAACCAACGCCACCGAATGCATGACCTTTGACTTGGCGAATGCTGGAGTATCAGAACTCTACTATAATACAAAGTTATCTATTACTTCTAAAACTATCACCAGTTTCAAAATCCTTCCCATTTGCTTTCTCATTAGTAACTTGTATTCACTTATTTATATAAACAGGCAGAATCTGTAAAAAAGCATCTATTAAAATCCTACAGTTCTCTGCATTCTTAGACAGATTTGGATACAAGAGCAGCCAGCTGGTGTTGGATTAGCTGCTGAGCACTAAGACAGTTTTGCAGGATTTATACTGTGCCACATTCATAGTACCCACAAATGTGACAGGCAGCTTCAATGATCCTAGATTAAGGGGAAGAGATTCACTGAGATGACCAATGCATAAAGGAAGGATGGATAGGAGGTGGCTGGTATGATGTGTGAGACAGAAATGTGTTAGAGAGAAAGGGAGGGTGTGATTTTACAGGAGACCCAAGAGAGACTGAGCAGATCAGAGCTCTTCTTCTGTTAGATTCCTGTGAAAGACCCCTGTCTATCCTTCTATACTGCCTGAAGGTGGAGAGATGATGTACTTGAAAGTCACACTGTCTTGCAGCACAGTGATGGAGAACTTGAGATTGCCCAAGGCAGAGTCTCGGAAAGATGAGGCTGAGAAGATAAAAAAAACGAAAACCAGCACATTTTTGCTCCATACACTCCATTGTTTATTTGTATTAATCCATATGAAAGGATCCTACATGCGGCATTACCAGATTGTTCTTTGATCTGTCCTGTCCCTGTCGCCATCATTGGATTTGTGATAAACTCACCAGTCTTCAAGTGGAATATAATTTTTCCAGTTATATCCAACCTAAACAAAAATCCTTCATGATGTGCCTTCGCCACATCTGTGGAACAGAAGACCTTAGGGAAGTGGAAAGTGTTGATATTTTTAAAACAAACCTATTTGGTTTTTTATTTAATATTGTACTATAGCTGGCTTTGCCTCTTAATATTAACATTTATCTGTACTGTTGTTTGAGTCTGGTACTTGATCTTTTCATTTATATTTATTCTATAGACTGATACATTTATTCATCTATTATAAAATGTATGGTCAATTTAATTTAGTTGAATTTTATTTTATCAATTAAAGTTTCATAATTTTTCCTCTTTACAAATTTGAAAGATTTATTACAACTATATACAATTGTGTTTCTTCAAATTTTCAGTCTCCAGTTGCAGGTTTTTATTTCATTGTTATTTTTTATTTTTTCATTCACAACATTATAAAGTTATAATACTTAAACATTTTGAACTTGTAGCTAGGTTGGGGTAGGGTGAAGTGGGGATGGGGGTTGGTGTTGGGAGGCATCTTTTCTAATATTTATATTTACTATCTAGCCTTTGTATTTACAAAAAAATGTTTTAAGCATTTCTCTTTAGAAACTTAATGCTCAACTCGCTTAGAGCTGCCATTTTTCTGTGCTAGCTAAGTGTAATACTGTTAACTTATAAAAGCTTTTTGAATGGCCAAGAATGACTGCAACACCTTAAAAAGTTGTTCAGGTAAGATAGTTTATTTTAGTGAAAAAAATCACATACAGTGCACACTATAAAGATACCATTAAGAACTGCCAGAGAATAGAGCAAATTACTTTCTGAGATTTGACCTATTATTTAAGGATAAATAGTCCCGGGTCAGACTGACCATGTACATATTGTGAAATTTTGAAGGTTGTGTATTTTCATATGTGGCAACTTGAACTACAGTTCATCTGAACAAAATACAGCAAGAAAATACTTTTTTTTAAAATTATTATTCCTTTTTTTGTATGAAAGAAACATGCCATTAGAAGGTTTGAGAACACCAACCTCCTATAATTGCTGTGTCATAGCGTCAATATAAGTGCAGACGGTTCATATTTATTTTTGGCAGCCTGGGTAAAGTCCGAGAATTGCGGGGTGTGGGGTTTGCAGATGGCAGGGATTCCACACATGCCAAAGCCAGATAGACCTTTACATTTTATCTTTAAAGAAATACTTATAGCAGGTCAGCATGTGTTATGCTGCGAATGAGGAATACTGGAGGTGTGTTTTATTTTGAAGATTTGGTTAGACATACCAGAGAGTCCTAGCAGCTTGGGTGAGGCTGTCATTTGAAGACATGGGGTGTCACTTTGGTGGGGTGTGTCAGGGGGAAAATGTAGGTGAAATTCTTTATGGTCCACGATCTTTGATTCATTACCGTCTCTGTCTTTCAGTTTGTACTGTCTTGAAATAGAAAAATAAATTCACAAACAAAAACCATGAATCATAAAGTAAATCAATAACTTAAACCTTTTTAGCCTGAAATGCTTAAAGATGCTTCTAAGTGGCCCTATACCCGTGGGTGGGACAAATGTGAGGAGACAAATCTTATCCTCTGGGAGTAAATCAGATCTGCCATATACAGTCCAAAATTGATGCAGGAGAATACAGCTACCACAACTTTGCTGTCCCATGGACACTTCCCCTGTGGACACCATGATGGTCTCCAAGGTGAACCGTACTTAGAGTCAAAGCAGAAAACTGGCCACACTACAGAAGCACTCAGGTAGAGCAGTACTTCCAGGAGTGTGACCACCACCACAAAGCGGTCGAAGGGCATGCAGCGCACAGTCTTGGTCCGTTTGCACACAGTCATTATGACCACCAATGTTGTCAGAACAAAGCAGAATGCATAGACGACAACGCAGTAGATTGTGGCAGCATAAAGGGAGTACTGACTGCCATTGGCCAGAGCTCCAAAGATGATACAGGCTACAAAGCCTTGAACGACTTTAAGAAGACCAGGGACGGTGGCCATGTAGCCCACCACAATCTGGCCTGGCTTGGCCCGACACAAGGCTACCTCAGCCCCGTAGGCCAAAGTACCCAGGATGGAACAGACAGTGACAGCAATGCGGAAATCTCGGACATCACAGCCGGCGTAAGGACACTCAGATCGGACAAAGAACAGTGGGTAAACCACAGACGCCGTCACATACCTGCAGGAGACAAAATAAATAAACATTCATTTTTATGATGGCATAAAAATAAATACATTTAAAAAAAGAGAGATCACAGTGATGTACATTTTTATGAGTGATGAAATTATCTAAACTAAACAGTCCATACTCGGACTTAAAGGTATCCCTGTCAGCATTGGGTTAACATGCAGGAAGAAGTCATAAATTCTGTAATTATTTCTGGAGTCATAAAACTAAATATTTAAAGTTCCTGTGTCATAACACCTGATCTGACTTAGGATGTGTGAAAACCCCTAAATTTAAGAAGCTTTAACAGACCAAAGCAATAGATTCAAGTAGAGTGAAAATGCATTTGAAAAGTCCAGTCTGTGTGGATGTGTTCACATCTACAACTACTACATCTTTAATTTGGGTCACTTAAGCCAACGCTTTTCTTGCTGTTCTACTAGTTTCAACAGCAACCTCCTGCAGAGTTTGACCTCAAAACCAACATCCGTGCTCTTCTTTTATCAAATATTTTTAAGTTTTCGTACTGGCAGATTGATCAAGATACATGCATAGTCTCAATGGTTACATGTTTTTATTGGCTACACTTGCACCCACAGAGGGACCCCAGTTGTTATCTTGTGTGTGACCAAGTTCACATCAGATAGACCATAGGTATTGTTTTATACTCATATCATAGTACCTGACTAGCATATTATGTGGATGCGGAGACTTGTGTACTGACTGTTTTATTTACTTATCCATCTTATGTCTAAGTTAGCTAAAAGTGTTGTTTACTCATCCATGTAATTGCCAAGTAAGCAAACAATGCTATGTTCACTCATCAAGCTAACCAGAGCATCATTAGCATCTTTTCAAAGTAACACCTGCTTAGTTTCCTTCATCTCATTTCAGCTCAATTTGCTGTCAACCAGCAGCTAGGTCTTTATTGCTATAAACAGACACCTGTTCATGAGCTTCTGTTAGCACAGAACAAGTTTTTAGTTCTGGACGCCTACAGGTTTGTAATGATTTGGAATCAAATTATATCTATTGATCACCTCTGAGCTTGCTTTGTGATACAGGTGAGGTGAACAGATTTTTTTTTGGAAAGCAACAGAAGAAGAATGCACTTGCCAAACAGCAATTTTGGAACAATCATCAACATTTTAATGCCAATTTAGCTTTTGGTTTGCTTTTTTAATTAGTGTACACAGGTTTTCAGAACTCTGGCTGGGACAGAGGCCATAAGCTGCTTGAAAACTCAGACACAGAACAGCAAAACTGTACGGTTGCAGCTTGTACAATCAAACAAAGAGGTAATAATAAGATTAATGATGATAATAATAATAATAATAATAATAATAATAGTTCATAGAACTAAGAAAAACTGCTGAAGTTTGGTAATTTCCCACTTCAGCAGTTCATCAAATATTGATTAAATAGCTGAGTTACACCTGATAATGTGACTTACATGAGTGCTGCAAAGGCAGCACACGTAACTGTGAGATTGTCCCAGGATATGGGCAGGCAGCTGTAGAGACGAGTGGCATCCAGGAAAAACAGCACAACTGTCATGGCAAAGCAGCAGCACCAAGCTGCCATGCAGAACACACCATGTGAACCGCTGAAGCCCGCACTGTGGGTTACCATGGCAATCACAGCACAGCCCATAGATAACTGACAGAGACGGGCAGCACCCAGAGCTGAGCACAGTGCATTCTTGTTGAGGTACGGACCACCTTGAGAGTCCATGACTGTTAAGATTTAGATATTCTTCAGGACCTTAAAAAGATGTTAGACATCCACAAACGGTTCACAGTTTTAGATTTTTGCTCAGGTCCAGTGTTTCAATGTTTTCTTCACAAGCATGATGCAGAATATCCGGATACATAGGTCCTCTCTTTCAGTTGTGTTTATCAGACTCTTATTTCTGTGTTGGTGAATCAGAGCAGGTCACCAAGTACGTCAAGCATGGGAAATGCGTCTGAGATCTTCTGTCAGAGCTCAAGCTGGGCCAGCTGACTAACTCACCTCTCAGCTCACACTTCACTCTCATTCACAAGTACCCAAAACTCCTTTGTAGATTCTGTCAACAGATTGTGTTGAGTCTTCTGAGATACAGATAAGCATCCACGTCAGAGACTGGCCCAGAACAACCCCTCAGCTGAGAGGTCCTTATGAATTCTTGTGAATCATTTAAACAGATTCTCTTTTTTTTACTTTCCCTCTGACACACACTCCTCCTCACACACTTTCTCCTTCCTCTCTGTGCTTTGAGGTGGGGGTGCTTTTGGTCAGTCGGACCAGAATGGCAGTTATTTGGGGTTGGGCTGTCACCACGTGAGCATTGGAGGGTTATGTTCTCGTGGTTGGGTGTGGAGGGGAGGCATGCAGACACATTACAGACCCTGTGGGATAACTGAGACTCAAATCAGGATCAATAAGTGGTGCTTTTGTTCAGTTAAATAGAAATACAAAATGACCAAAGAGACATGTTTATATGTCATGTTTATGGCCTCAGCTAGGTTCTTCTAACATCTTTTTGTCACTATTTTGTGTCTTTTTGTTTGTCCTTTCTCATCAGAAAACTATTTAATGCCATTAATACATGCAGAAGCTGTAAGAAGAAGCTCCAGGGTAGCATTATTAAATTACACATGCAATGAAAAGAAATCTGAAAAATAATCTAAAATATGTAGGCTACTTAACTATTCTAGTTTTACAGGGCTATTTTTTTTTTTTTACGTGGATTGTTTTTAGGTCTCCTCACTCCTGGTTTGACTTAAAAAAATGGCTTCTTCCAGGAAGCCATTTTTCTTCTTTGGTTAATTGAAAAACATTCTAAAGAGTCATACATGTGCAATGGTGAGTTTGTGGGTCTGCCTTTGTTACATACCACATATCATGTGGAGGTTACAATCTTTCTCACTATGATTAAAGACACATGTTTATAGAATATGAAGAAACACTTTCACAACCATAACAAAGTGAGTTTAACTGAAACTCATATGGTCTACTTGGACAATGAAGGTGAACATCTCATCAAACCATATGCATAGAAATTTATAGAAAGTCATTCTGTACATATATTTAATACTTTTTTAAATACCAGGATCAGCTTCCTTAAGACAAAAACAAGTAAAGAACTTGGTCTATTTTCAAATTTGGGTTAGCATTGAAAAGCTTGCTACTCTGTGGCTTAAAAAAAGGCTCACTATTTAAAGAACTGTGTCATCAGCATACAAATGTAACTTGGAATTGGAAAAACTATAACAACAGTGGGGCTAGAACATGTCCTTGCTTCACTTTGGTCACTTTGAGATGGGTTGACGTATAATTTTCTACAAAAACTGAAAACACAACTCGAATGAAATTTGCCAAGAATAGGTCTATACCAGTTTCAACTGGTCATTGATTTTATACAAACAGACTAATTTCAAATTCAATATCACTACCAGATTCAGACTGCAACATTTTCATTCACTATGTTGCTCAAATTATTTAAACAGTACATATGAGGAAGAAAAACAAAAACAAGAAGTTATCATACAGAAACATTTAGTTTATAAATAATTCCACGTTTAGACGGGGATGTGGCGTCCATGATTTCCCAAAAGAATTTCACATTTTGATTAATCTGTCCCTTTGTCTCATTAGGTTTTAAATAAGCTCCAGAGACTTTGCCTCACTAAGGTGCTCCTTTAATACCCAACAATGTCATTAGTTGTAAAATGTTTTTTCAACTTTTTCTATTCAGTACCACAGACTTTTCCAGCCTTGTTGTTTCCATCCAATTCAAGACGTGCCGTTATTTTTCATGAAATATTCAAATGTCTCGCTTTCATCACTCATTATGTTTCTGTGGATGTTTTACTGTGGATGAAATCTAAGTTTAAGAATCTTGCAGTTTAACGCATTCTGTATTTATTTACATTATACCACAGCATCATTATACAAATAATGATCATAAAATTAATTATCACACAAATAAACAGCATTATGAAAAGAAGCAAACAATTAGCTGCTGCATCATTTGCAGTAAGTGTACAAACTATTTTAAAGAAAACAGCATAAAATACAGATTCTGAATTAACACTGAGGTGCTTGTTAGTTGGCTTGTTTCAGGAAACATGTAGAAATATTTAACTATTTATTTACTAGCTCTTTTTATTTAGTATAAAACATTATCTTTGCAATTAAGAACATAAAACATATGATGCTGCCATCTGTCTAATATTTAATTCAGCAAACAACTACAACAACAAAAAAACAGAAGAGGATGCAGCTATTTACAGCATTAATAACTGGAAAGGAATGGAATAACTATTGCATATCATTTAGGACAGAATATCTCAAGGATAGGATATGATTAGGATAAAAAATAAAAAGAAATAAAAAGAGTGTAATAAAAAATAAAGATTCTCCGCCTTTTTTCTGTTTCAGGAAATGTTTGGCATATATTGTCTGGCATATTCTTCCTATTTCTCCCAATGTTTTACAAAAGAATTTGTCTTTAAGTTTACAGAAAAGGTTCTTTTTTCCATCCTATATACGGCCATTGTCACCTCATTCCACTCTTCAACAGACGGTTCACTTTGCTCCATCCACTTTTTTGTTATTGCTTTTTTCTGCTGCTAGAAGCACATTCCATAAATATCCATCTATCCCTTTCAGTTCTGGAGGCTTGTACCCTAAATACATTATTTTGAAATCAAGAGGAAATTTGGTTGTTCAGGGTGCCCCCTGAATAATGTGCACTCTGAGATGTTGGTATAAAAATAACGCAATACATTTTTCCAACAAAATTCCTTCCATGTATGGGATTTTGTACTCCTCCATTGAGATATGCAAATCTGGACCCATTCTTCATCTGTTACAACTGAAGCTCGTTCCCTCGTCCATTTTTCTTTAAAATAGCTGGTTGATAGATTATTTAGATTACAAATACATTTGAATAACTGTGATATTTTCCCCCTAGAGAGTTCGGATTTGACATTTAACATTTGTTAGACTTCAAGCTGTATTTTCAGCTACCCGGTGAATATAAAAGCCTCTTCTCTCTCTTTTTTGTAGCTCTGTTTTATTCCACTACAGCTCCTTCTATCTCAACAAGAGTTTAATTTAAAAAAGACTAAATGAACAGAAAACTAAAAAACTGCTGAAAACATTATTTACCTGAAAGACAGAAACAATTAAACAAAGACAAGTAAAAAAAAAACACAGCAGAGGGAATATAAACAGACATTTTATCAAGCCTTGGTAGGGAGCCAAATATTTTTGTAAAGCATCATCTTAATCTCTATCAGTTTAATGTCTTGATGCTGTCCCCGACTTGCTGCTGACTAATATCACACGTTCTCAGGTCTCTGTCTCCACCTGCTGGTGTGTGACCATCTGTCACACTTCTTTCCTACTGTTCTGTCAGCTTAGTCTGAAGAATGAAATAAAAATATTTTATTAATCCCAGACAAAAACTGCAATCTAAGATTTATCTAAATTTTGAGATAATTTTTAGGACAATCTAAATTTTCAATCTAAACATCTAAGATTCTGGTGCTCCAGAGACCTTTTTTAATTATGAATTGCACATTTTTTCTTTGTAAGTATTTTTACAACATCTGGACAAGCCTTTGAATTCCCACCTGAATTCTTAAATTAGATGTGGAAGTTGGCATGTGAGTCTTCTCGTCCCCATCACCAGAGTCAAATATATAAAATCTGAGGTTTTTACTTCTGCCTTTTAACAACATGAGGTAAACAATGGGGTTATCAATCACAAGTTTGATCACGATACAGTGGATAACGATTTGACATTTGTTGATATATTCAATATAAGATGCTATCACAAGCTGATTTAACACAATTACTTTCATTCATAACAAATCACAAGAAGCAACTAAAATATTAAAATCTATATTTTTCCTGACCTCACTCAGTCAGACATTTAACATTTGTTCTTTTAACAAAAGTAGCCTGTGGTCAATAATTCTACTTCTGTTTTAAACAACAATATTGATTAGCTCCATCAGTGAGCAAAGTATGGCAGTAGAGTGTGTTTCACTGCAGTTCAGCCTATCAAAGAGCAGCATGCAGTTAATGCCCCTCAAAGGTTAGTAACACTTGAATCAGAGTGCAAATGATCCAGCAAATAATAACCTTCAGGGAAACTTTCCTTACAGGTTTCCTGAATGTTGTGCCTCTAATGTTATTTAAACTGGCATTAAGCTGCACAGTGGTCACTGCTGCCTTCTGCAGGAGCAGATGGTAATGGGGTCTCTGGGGCTCCAAAATGTTTGCTGGAACGGGGAACATGAGAGCCACACATTGGATGTTCATTATTTATGAATAAATTTATGCACTGAGCTGAGGCTGCAGCTTTACCTAGCTTTAAAGTAAAATTATTTCAAGTTTCTCAATATGAAAGCCAAAATTAAAAGAAAATGTAATAAAAGCAAACTGCTGTCCTAAATAAATAAATTTTACCACTGTTAACATTAATAACTGATGAAGCTAATGTGGTCTAAACCAACCATTTATCCAGGTGAGCCACTTTCAGGATGTGTGTGGTGAGGCTTGGCTCATAGTTGTAACTCTGTGAAACTAAATAAACAGTCAATGCTGGAATTTCATCACCTGTGAGCTTCCTACTGCCTCCAGTTAAAACAGTCTGTTACCTGGTAAACCTGATGCAAAGACAGCTGCAGGGTAAACCTGAGGATATCGTCTGCACATCTGCAATGTAAACCTGAACCGGAAACTCCAAGAGCCACCTAGGCTAGACAGTTTGTGTTTTTTCCAAGATTACTATGATTATCTGTATATTAACATGGAGCAGTATGTCTGAACTCACACGTAGCCCTATATTACTTCAGTTTTTGGACCAGCTCTCTCTGTGCAGTCTTCCAGAAGTTTACACACACACAAAAAAAAAAAACCTATGCAGAGGAAAACCTCTTCAGTCTTTTTTGAGGCAAGGGAACAAGTCCAAGCATTACCTGCAAAGAGTTCAAAGATCTGTGAGTCAATGTTACTAAAAACAAAGATTGACAACTAAATATTTTTATTTACTGTCCTAAATATTTAATACAATGGATATGTGTGTGTGTGTAATGCACTGTCCTTTCAAACTGTATTAAACCGGTAAAATAAAAAGTTAGTGGAGAGGGTGATGAAGGCTGCATTTGTGCATCATTAGTCATTTTATAGCAAAGCTGTTTGTGATTGCCGTGGATACAGGAAAAGCCTAAAAAATGTCAAACTTCTGTTTCACATGGTCCTTCAATTTATGATTAGTCATTAGACTGAATGACAAATTATTACACTAATTCTTAAACACACTTAGTTTTTCTTTACATTCTCTATTAGTTCAAGCTTTTTTATAAAGGAATTAATTTTACAGATCAACATAAATGAGATATTCAATAGAAAATATATCAAATTGAACATATTTTATGGGTTTCTATTTGGCCAAGCCAGCTGAAAAAGTTTGGAGCTCTCATCGTAACATGAGTTATAAAAATAATACCCTTTAATGTTACAAAATGCCACAATGTGTAAATAAGTGAACAATGAATGCACAATCTTTCAAGTTTACAAACACAAAAATTTAGATCATCTCCAAAATCTCCTTTGACTTGATACATTTCTACTAAATGGCAGCTAAATTCAAATTTATACAAAAGACAGAAATAGTACTCAGGACTTTTTAATACAACAATCTTTATTTACTTTGCAATTCATTATCTCTTCAGCTTTCACAGCACTATCTGGAATGAAACATCACAATCTTTTGAAACTTAGTCGAATAAAGCGTCTCTTCCATGATGTAGTAAGTCCACTGTGGTCGTAAAGTTAACCTCTATAGCGCCGTGAAGGTCTAAGTGCATCACTGAGTTTTCCCATCAGCAGCAGCAGACGTCTTATTTCTTACCTGTGTGTAGGAAGCAAAAATACTTTCAGTACCTTCAGGAATGGGTGGAAAATGTCAGACGGTGAGGAAGTCTACTGTGTGTTTCTCTGCTTTGAGCCACACATGGAATCTATAATCCTTATTCAGCCCCCTCCCCGCTGTCTTTTCCTTTCAACTTTACTCATGAAAGAGAAAACAGCCGCAACTCTCTTCAGAGATGTTCATGGACACACACGAAGATCAACCATAAATAAAATGCAAACAAAAACACAAACAAGATCGAGAGAAGAGAGAGAGAGAAGGGAGTAAATACCCTGAACAAAAACATCAATATGGTGACCAGCAGAAACACCACAACAGCAGAGAGGGACTGGGCCTGGATGGACCGCAGGGGCTTGTGCTGTGTGATGTGGCCCCAGCAGGAGGATCTCTCCCTGAACACTTACGTTTCTGTAGTGGTCTTCTGGACCAGAGGGGGTGATTATTCTCAACTAATTGCTTCTTCCTAGCATGGATCCACATCTTCTGAGTCATGTGGAATTCTGTTCTCCTAAAGCCGCATCCTTTAACTGTGGTTTGGGGTTTGTGTGTGTGTTAAGCCTGACAGGAATCGTGTGGCTCAAAGACCTCTGTTCTTTAAATATAGAAAAAACAAAAAAGAAAGTAATATCTGGGGGTGTGGAAGGGTAAAATACTTGTTTTTGTTTTGGTGCGTGCGTGCGTGCGTGCATGCTCATACCTAATCTGCTCGGTATATGTTAAGACCATCTCTGATGTGCTTAGTGGTTCATTTGAGAAGGTGTGAAAGATGTGAATCAAACCCTGATAAAGACTAAATATTTGGACAGCTAATTTCAAATCCATTTGTAAAATGTCAAAACTGTGAACAGAAAGTCTGTGTAAGCTGCTGTCATAAGACAAATGTCAAATGATTTTCATTTGCTTCATTTGAATGGAGAATTTCTGAGTTCCCGATAGGAAAAGTCAGATGAACCTCATCAGTACCACAGCTGCCCCGTGTGTGATAAGCAGTGACAATAGCAGAAATTAACTGCTTACAAGCACTTTTGCCAGTTTATCAACAATTATTACACACGGTTATGCACAAGATTGAAGTGTTTAATCTGTTGTTCTCACCTTGTTTTGCTCATACCAGCTAGCCTGGTCAGTGAGAGAAAAAATGATCAAATCCTGCAGCTTCGTAACTTTCATTTGGAATGTGACTTATATCATTTCAGGCAGAAAGTGCTGGGTTGCACAGTGACCTTTTCACAACATCATATTCTTTTCTTCTTTTTTTTTAGTATGAAGTGTACTGATATAACCTCAGCTGATACAGGGACTGTTGTGCTCTAGACTTTGTACTCCTATGCTGGAAAGTTTGTTGACAATGATGTATCTCCGTCATAGTCTGTATCTGCCAAGAGGTGAACACCAGAGATTTTCAGGTAAAACCTGGTCCAGTCTTGAAATGTTGCTGGTGTTCATACAAGCATGTCACAGTGAGAAGTTTTCTGCTGGAGAGGTAATCTATAGGACGACGATGTGGGGAATCGGCTTGGTTGTGATGCAGACATTAGGTAGTGTTTTTCTCCTCCACACACATACATTTACACAAATGCTGATGTGCACAGTGACAACAAATGGTCCTGAATATCTGCTAACATGTTTTTACACCGGCTCACCCAATGATGATGTGGAGTTTTTACTATGGTGGAAAATCTCTGCAGAAAGTCCAGAACAAATTGTCTGGATATTTGTGTACTAACATGTCTCTGCAACATCTCCAGGACTTTTCTGGACTCTAGTGCATGTGTCAAAGAGGCCAAAGCACCAGGACAGAAATAAAGATATAACATGTAAAAGCAGTTTTGCAGCAGAAATTAAGGACAATCAAGAAATACTGCCCGATGTCACAATGAAGTCTTTTTAAAAGGTAAGTAAACATCAGGACCACCTAGTTACACATTCACCTTCTAGTAATTCTGTGGCGGTGAACTGCATTTATGTAGTGTTTTTATCTGGACTGGCAACTTTTGGGGTTCTTGCCACTGTCGACATGGACAGGGTTTAGTTTGAGACTTAACCAACAAAAACAACTAAATGAGCAGCTTAATCTCAATCAGATGTAACCGTAAGTATTTTCTCTCCAAGCTGCTTTGTGACACTGGAGATAATAAACATTCACATTGCGTTTGGTGAAGCACTGCAGAATCTGCTTTTTGTCATCAACAGTGTTGGGGAATAAGCAACAGTTTTGTAATTGAAATAAACTGTCCCTCTTTTAAATAAGTTATTTTTATAAAACTAAACAACTTTGCAGTATTTTCCTGGTCTTTGTGATGCTCAGCAGGGGACACGCGTTTGAACTGCTTCTCTTCTGCTCCTTTGAAGGAAGCTGCTAAGTACTAAGAGCTATTATTATGGTTGTGTCTCAGACAGATGGCAGAGGGGAGATTCTGTACATTATGAAAGCAGTTTAATTTATGTTAAATTTGTGGCTGAAGGAGAATAACAAAGTTAAATGCAAAGTGGTAAAGACATCTGCCTCAAATTTGAAGAAGCATCTACAAGCTGAGCAGCTCAACAACATTGATGGTGAAGCTGTTAGCCTGAGGGAAATACACTGCTAAAAAAAATAAAGGGAACAATTAAACAACACAATGTAACTCCAAGTCAATCACACTTCTGTGAAATCAAACTGTCCACTTAGGAAACAACACTGATT
>JBAMHW010000004.1:27190423-27240315 GCA_037177495.1 Rhadinocentrus ornatus
ATATCACATCACATCCCATCTGTCTCTCTGTCTTTCTGTCGATCTGTGGTGGAGTAGCAAGCAATTAACTTGATAATAAATACTATAATAATAAGAATTTATGTTCAGTCCAGGCCAATCAGGAAGAGGGATGTCACAATATCTTACTTTCACAATTAATCACAGTATCAAATGCCATGACAATCAAATGGATTGTCACTTTCCATAAAGCATTATGTCCGAACCATATCAGCAGATCAGCAACTCGCGCACCGAACAAAAACAAAATCACATCTGTGTGTTAACACTTCTGTTGTATTTTCTTTCCTTGGTTACAGAAAAAATGACCAAGGTGTCATTGTGGAAGACAGGCTTGTCAGTCTGTAAAGAAGCCATAAAAACTCAGTGACTGATGTTGTGTCTTCACTTAAAATTACATTATACAGATGTACTGAGTGATTCAGCGTGAGTTGTGATGCCTTTTTTGTTATTGGTGTGTGAGTCTGTAGAAGAATCAGAACTCGCATTCATATATATATATGGTCTTTTTTCCTGCTTTATTTTAACTGTTCCAGTGTTATTAATGTACCGAACAGCAGTTATTCAGTTAGGACGTCTGGAAGTTAAAAGCTGGCTAGATGTGTTTTCCTGTGTTTCTAAATTCTCTACTTGGGTTCAAAACAAATGTTCAAAAATATATTTGTAATGTACTTTACAGAAAGGAACCCTCCCAATTCCAGTTTGAGGTCCTATAGCCTTTAACTTTGTCTATATTGTTTTCAAAAGATAAAAAATAAAACTTACAGACCAATAAGGAGTGTTAATGTGATTTTAAATACTTGTGAAATTAATCAACTATTATAATCCTGACAAATATAATATCTGGATTATTTCTCTGACAATAAATGTACCAAGAAAATCTATTATCATGATATCCCTGATCAGCAGTGTAAGAAAGCAGCCTGTAGCTGTGGTTAGGAGAGTTTACTCTCTACTACAACAGTCTTACACACACTGTCCTTTCTGTCTTTTGTGTAGCTGGTTGCTAAATTAGGAGACAGCAGCCTAATTGCTATCATCACAGCCCTGTGAGCAGGAAACAATGTGTTGCAGTGGAACAACGGGCATTCCTGCTCCCTCTGGCAGCTGCACTCTGGATAAGACAGGCCGACAGGACAGGACCTGTGAGTGTGTCTGTATGTGTGTGAGAGAGAAAAAGAAAGAGAGAGAGGGGGGGGAGGGGGTGTAAAAAAACAAGAAGCAAAGAATGGTGAAAAAGAAAGAAAAAGAAAGAAGCTGAACAGATCCTGATGGAAGACAGAGGGGCAGACGAACGAGGGAGGGGATGCCTGGTATCAAAGGACTTCTGGGTTGGGAAACATTCCTTTCCTGACATGACACAAAGTGATTAAAGTGTGCGTCTGTGTGTGTGTGTATGCATGTGTGAGAAAAAGTCATATGTGTGTGCACTCATGTCTATGTGACATGACAAAAAAAGATGGACAAAAAAAAAAGATGAAAGATTCCTTGTGTGTGTGTTAAAGATTGATGTATGGACAAGGAAACAGCCAGACTGTGTGTGCATGTGTGTGTGTGTGTGAAATGACACCAGGAGGATTAAAGATTTTGTTTTTGTGCACTTTAACGCTTTTAAGTCGCTAATGGATAGAGACATGGGGGTGAGGGGAGGGGGTGAGGCACAAGAGAGGGTCGAAGAGAGGGATCGTCTGGGTGCTGGAGTCGGAGGGAGGAGGAAAGAGGAAAGTTTGGAGATGGGGTACAGCAAAGGGACGAATATACAAAAAATCAGGCAGGGAGATTTTAAAAGGTGAAAAAAAAGATTTAAAAATCAGAGAAACGTCAACATCAGAACATCACCGGAGGGGTGCACACACTGACGCAGCCACATTTCAAGGAGTGCTTTTGAGGATTGTTATCTTTTGTACCAGTCCCTCTGAGGGCCGAATCTTTCTCATCATCACAACATGATAAAACTTCAAACTACTTTCTCACCCTCCCTGGGCTCCTCCACTTTTTCAGGTTGAGTGAAAGTGTTAAATAAGAAAACATGAGAGACCAAAATAAAAAAATAATCTAACTATATGGAGAGACCAATCAAATGGCCTAATTTCAATAGTATGTGTTCACTCTTGACTGCTTCATCGTTCGAACTGCTCCAAACTCAAAGCATCAAGGCTGCCCACTGCTCCGTGTGTGTGTCAAGATCAAAGCGAGGCCTGTATTAACCCCATGTGCCAGTCTGGGAAAAATCAAGCCCAGCTGGGGTCAAGGACAGTGGAGAGAGAGAGCGGGAGAGGGGGGGTGTTTCAAGTGTGTGTAAAAGCGAGAAAAAGGGGGAGTGGAAATTGGAACGGGAATGTGGTGGGGCTTTGAAGAGGAGACACGGACAAGCAATACATTTTGCAGTGAGTGTGTGTGTGTAAGGTTGTTGTAAAGATTGATCCTAAGATGGATTGTTTGAAACAAATCAAGGATTGTATTAATAAACGTTAAATGAAGAAGCTGTACACAGTCAGTGTGATCGGTCTTACCTGGATGAGTGTGGCTGAACAGTCATCCAGAACAGTTCTTGGAGGGGTGATGACTAAAAGTTTTGAAGAAAGGCAGAAATTAAAACCTGGGAATGTGATCATTAAAATAAACATTCTGCAATCATAAAAAAAAGTTAACTCAAAAACATGATTGTTTACACTATTTTCATAAAAAAGAAATGTTGCTTTTCATACATTTCCAGCTGTTATGTGTTACCAGATACAGGAAAGAATTTTAAACCATTAATACAAACATCAGAAGGAAACAGTGTTTCCAGAATAAACTGATATTGTAAGGTGACAGGTGTTCTCAAGCTGAATTCCATGCAACAGTAGAGGTGGTATATTATGGAATAATCCATTTTTCTGTGCTTGAGATTACACATGTGGTTTTCTGAAGTCACTACAAACTCAAAAACAGGATAAAGCTGACATGGTTACTCCCCCTCCTTCCTCTGTATGTTTGAATTCTTTTATTCTTGATCAATTGGAAATTGGAAATTTCAAATTTGTAGAAAAATGTCATCAGCACCAAAATGTCATCAGCACCGGTAACAGCAGTAACAGAAACCGACACTGATGAAACACAGGCCAAAAAAGCAACATTTCTTAATGTTAGCCGCAAAAAACTTGAAACACAGAAGAACGGCACGATGGAGAGTTTACGAAGCCGATATGTGGAGCAAGAAGTGCAAGATGAGATCTCAGTGGTGTTATTAACCACCCAGCAGTGTGTGTTTTAGCATCTTGGGCAAGTTCAACACATGAATCACAAGCGATTGCGTCTATAAGAAGGCTCAGTAGCCTAAAAGCGGACTGTTGTCCAACTGCAGATGAGATCAATGAAAATAATAAATAATTGACTTATTGGTGTAGCTTACTGTATAATATCTCTTTTGTAATAATATTCTCAAAGGGTTAGCGCCATAAACCTAAAAAAAAAACTAAACTTCAAAGTCTATGCTCCTAAAATGGCCTGTATGAATAGAGGGATAAAGTAATGAAAGAACAAGGAGTAGCTGAATGGTCTCTGTGTTATTTTGACCAAAGCATATCACAGACATTTCAATAAGACCGCAGGAAATTGTGTCAGCTTGTGGGAAAAAAAAGAAGCACATCTCCTTTAAGTAACATGTTGCTGTGTGAAGGCCGCACCTACAACCACACAGCTGGAGAGTCGGTTATCCCGTGCGCAAATATTTCCACTTCTTTTTAGTATCACACAAGACACCATTTTTGTTTACATGTTTATTAAGTAAAGTCAACATATATAAGTTCTATTTGTTAGTGCATACGTAGTTATCTTTGATAAGTTCAGCTTTGTTAAATTTATTAGATTTGTTGTTAACCTTTGCTCTAACCGATTGCTCGAGCCTGTACACAGCCTCATCAGGTGGTTAATCAGCAGTTTATTTTAGACACATACCTCCATCAAGGTAGAGGTCAAATTTTCGGTGGTGTTAAAATGGAATAAGGAACAAGCATTAGAATTTGTGGGTGATCCGGATCACCGCCTAGTTCAGGAAAACTTTAAAGGATTTTTCACTATGGGGCGATAGAGATAATTTTGCCATTAGAGCTTCTAATTAAAAAATAATTGGCAAAAAAAAAGTTACAATGGCTTGACGGCGGTCTGTGCTCTGAGTGCTTCTGGTTGGTCTTCTTTTCCTGTTTTGTGTATAACTGGTCCAATCAGCCAGTAGTTAAGTTCCCCAGTGATTCCTGTTGGTTAGGTCATTTTGGTTTCTTTTGTGTGAAGTTACCGTTTTTGTTGCCTTACCATTATCACTTTAAATAATCCCCACATTTTTTCTAAAAATCACCCATGTCCACATGTTTACCAGCTCGGTTCCAAACACTGTGTAAAATAAAATTGTTTGAATTGCATATTAAGAAGATGAGTTTGTATCTGTTGCAGGAGCAGTTGCCTGTGCTCCACGTAGACAACATCAGAACCCTGAAATGCCCATTTATGGTCATAGATAGTTGTTTTCCCTGCCCATTGTTTGTTACAAACTACTGCTTTAAGCCAATCAAGCCTTAAAAAGAACTTTATAACTTAATATATAGCTTTAAATTCACAAAGGGATTTAAAATATATGAACTTGTTAACACTGGTATTGTATTATGAATGTAGCGCATTTAAGTAGAATATTTCATCTCAAACTATTTATTGAACGAAAAGCTAAAAACAGCGGTGGGTCTGCCTTGACATAAAAAAATGTAATATCTCAATAACTTGTCGTGTTTGGTCTTGTCTTGGTCTGGCGATGTCAAAACGTGGACAGTTTGACTAAGAGCACAGTTTAAATACAATTTGTCATTAAACCAGAGTGGTTGATTCATGGTTCAGACATGTCTTTTGTTTTTTTCTTTTTGGTTAATCATCTAGTTCGAGAACAACATGTTGTATAATAAACACTTAAACATTAAAGAGTTGTGCATGTGTACTCAAAAGTTTAGAGAAGGTCAAATTAAGTGCATCAATAAAGGTTTTAATGTATTTTAGGTACGGTTAGATATACAAAAAAAATTGAATATCGCCAACTTTTTACGAGTAGTGTTTATTAAATCATTTCAAAATCTTAACTTTCCAGTAATTCCAAATTGATTGAAACTTGAGCTAGTTTCCATACTTCTGATCATCTTTGTTATTGTTGTTTTGTATGTTTGTTTTTTTTATTTTATCATCAGTCAAGATCAAAAGAAAAAGGGAAATTTACATTGCATTGTCAGGTAGCTCTGACAGCTTATCCTAAAAATCTCTGGCTTTTCCAGATTTTACAACTTAAATAAATTCGGTTCAGTGAGTTCAGTGAAATTATGACAGATATGATGGATTTGTGGGAGATTTAATGATACTTACACAGATAGAAACTTAGCTGAGGATCCTCCAAGTGACTCCTCACAAAGTGTCTCACAGCATCAACTGGACACAAGACAAAAAAAATCATCTGAAACATGAAAAAAACTGCACCTCTATCCGTCACTGTGGACTTTAATTCATGTTTCAGGAGGAATTTCCCTCCAGATTGTTTTTCTGCTGGCTGCTGTTGGGCTGAGGTGCATCTAATCCCTGGAATTACAGACCAGCCTCATTCTTTCTGTCTCTATCACTCTGGTGTGGCTACAATCATAAATGTGGTGAGGGAGCCACAAGTAGATTCCACATTGCAGTCATACCTGTGGCTAGCCAGGTTAAATGAACACTCTCCACACTATGCACAAGTACAAACACACACACACCTGTTTCAAGGGGCCTGAAGAAGCCCTGTAGAACATGCCTGTCTGGAAACTGGACCCTCAGGACCACCTGGAAGAAGAAGAGTGACACTTGGTTATGCATGTTTTATTTAAAGAAGTTAATTATTTTAATGACAGAAACATGATTATTTGTTTGGAACTTGTACTTACTTTGGGATATCTCTCCATCTTCTCCTTCATCTGGGCTTCTCTCAGAGATTTAGTCATAAGTGGAGCCTCTTCTAATAGCTTCCTAAAGAAGAGAGATACATAAAAAAAAAAATGTATGACAAAATAAGCTGTAAAATAAAAAGGTAAAAAGGTGAGTAGGGTCTTTTCTTCTACCCTCACTCGTGTGGCCATGTATGCGTGTTGTACATGTCAGAGGAGACAAATTGCTGCGGTCGCCTTATTTCCACCCTTGGTAATTTCAGTCATTGGCATGGAAGCCCTGTTGCAATGAGACAGCCTGCTAAGTTAATGTAGATTGAGATTAAAGGTTGTGCGCAATGAGGTCTTAACCTGATGGGTGTTTGGTCGATGACTGGAAGGTCTACACAAAACAGAATCACTAATTGCTCCCAGTATGCCATATTTGGAAGTCTTTGTTGTGGGAGCAGTGTCTTATAAAAGAGAACATGTTTGCAAACACACACAAAGTCTCCACAGCTGTGGGCTGCTGTGACCACATCCAGAGAGCGCAAAATAAACATAACGCATCTGTTTTGAAGAAGGACTCATAAATAAATAAAAACTCATAATAAATAGAAAAAAAACTTCTAGCAGATGAAGGATGCTTGGCGTTCTCCTTGTCTATGGCCTCTCATTTTGCTATACCATTGCTATGGTATTCAACAATAAAGGGTTATACATCGACAAAACACCACAGGACCACATACCAAACTGACTAATTATCAGTTTCAAACATTGCAGGACCACAGGTCTGATCCAGACATGTTTCTGTTGAAACAAGGTGTTTTAACTAAATATCTGACACACAGTCCTCTAACCAAAAGGCACTCAACCAGGTCAATTCACTTCCTCCTACCCACCTCTCACTTTTCAACTGGGCGAAGCGCTTCCGCACATCATCCACTGTCACTTCAAAGAACTCATCAGGTAGATCCTCATGGTTCTCAGAGTGATGGGGCATCAAGTCCAGATGGTAGATGAGAGGCTCCCTCTGAACTGGCTGCAGACAGAAAGAAAGTGGATTGAACTAATGTGCATCTGCACTGTTTTCCTTAATAGTAGCTGTAAAATCATGATTATACCACCGCACGAGACGATAACAGGATTAACTAGAAGCAGTCAGAGAGCACGCACCTCCGCCAAGCCATTGTACTTTTTTTGCCAATCATTGTGGGCATTATTTTTAAGTTAGAAGCTCTAATGGCAAAATTACCCCCATCTCTCCATAGTAAAGAATCCTTTAAAAAAAATCCTGGATCCAGGTGGTGATCTGGATCACCCCCCAAAATATAATCACTTGTTTCTTAATCCATATCTGAGATTTCCTGAAAATTTAATCAGAAAACTGTCCAAGACATGGTGCTAACAGACAGACAGACAGAAACAAACCAACCAATCAACCAACGAAGCCGAAAACATAACCACCGCCTTGGTGGAGGTAATTAATTAAATAGGGAGCCCACACCAAGATGACCAAAAATATATAAGTTTACCTCCAAAAACTCCTCAGGAGCCATATCCTGATCTTGCGACTTGGCAGTGGCTTTATGCTGACAGAAAAGTAAAGATATAATAATTAATTAGGCAAAGAGTCAACTTTAAATTTTCAGCAAAAAATAAAGAAAATAAACAGAAAATAAACAGAAACTAAAGAAACCGCTTCTTGGGCGCCGGAACATGGGTACAATGCAGATGGGTTCAAAGCAGAGGCCAATTTATTAAATGGCATTAATAAAGTCAATATTATTATTTTATAATAAAAGACAGAATTTCTTAATGTTAACACGATTAATATCCCACGGATCACTATCCAACCTAATGCTGGGCTTACATCACAAGACTGAAAAGATTTGCAAAAGACTCTAGAAAACTACCAGCTCACATCTAAAGACAAATTTTCAGAGTTTTAAGTCTCAGCCTAGTCTCAGACTGAGATTTGACAAAGACTGTGAATCTTGTAGGGTCACAAATTACAAGACTGCAACTAGATTATTTTAGCATTTTTTGTGATATGTTGGACAGTTGATATGGAACAGGGCTGATCTGCCCTCAGCAAAGCAAACAAGGGGAGCGTTTCCCTCCAGGATCAATAGAGAATTACACATCATCATTAAGTGTGCCTTTGCATCTCCACCAGGTGTTACAGCGAATTATCAGAATCTGGAGGGATGAAAGAGTTTCTATTCTTCTCTCATTAGTTAGACCATTATACTGAAACACATAAATAATCCACAGCAGACATTTACTTCTTAATAACCATCCGCTCCTCTTTCTGGACGGTCCACCTACAACGTTTCATCACCGCTTCTTGTTAGTCTATTTTGTTTTATTTTTCGCCCGTTTTTGTTTTTTTTGCCGGTGTTCTATCAGGATTCCTGTTTCTGCTTTTGTCAGAGCTCATCTATTGGTTGTTGATCGTGTTTCGTCACTGCAACTTGCGATAATATCAAACATGTTTGATATCATCGCAGACCTAAGACTAGGGAAAGATTGGCATGAAACAGGGCAGATTACCAGCCTAAACCTAACAATGGAGATAACGGGAGCGAGCTGGGAATCAAGACTCCTAAGATTTCCTAAAGACTTTGGTCATTAGTCTGCGACGGTGAAAATTGTTTGGTGTGAGCCCAGCATAAGATAGAAAGTAAATGTACAGATCTTTACACTAAATTATTCTAATGTAAGCAAAACAATTCTTCCAAGCCATGTCCATCACTCTCTCTCTCTCGGTCATTATATATATTAAGCCTGGGCAATATATCAAGATTTTATCAGATGCAATATAGATAAAGGGAATATTGTTTATATCCAGATAGCTTGTTTTGAGTTAAAATCATCTTTTCGTTTCCATTTTGCACAGCTGTATTATTGTTATGTTATTGAAAAGTAATTTTTATTTATTTTGTTTTAGGAGCATTTAATTTAATATAAAGCTACTTTAATTTCAGTCAGCTGTTATAATGCACATGTGCTGCTGAAAAAAGTGTATTTAGCACTGAAGGCCGTAAATTAGAACAGTCTGTCTGGGTAATTGATAAAAAAAAATATATATTGAGATATATATTGTATATCGTGATTCAGGTAAAAAACATCAACATATAAGATTTGGTTCATATCGCCCAGCCCTAGAGTATGTATGTGTGTGTGTGTTTGTGTGTACATATATGTATGTATATATATGTATATATATACACACATATACATACATGTATGACTAAGATTTTATGGCTGATTTTATTAGTTGTGGGATATTGTTTTTGTTTTTTGTGCTGGGGCCCACCTTAGTGCTAGAACTGAGGCTTGGTTTGGCTTTCTTCGCTTTGGGCGATTCCACTGTGACAGTCAGAGCTGCCAAAGATGAGGATGATAATGAAGAAAGTGACCGTCCTCCTGTTCCTCCCCCTTCACCTCCGAGCCGCTGACCACCACCAGAAAAGGGAATGAATGGAGATGAGGAAGCAGAAGAACTGTGTAGTTTTGATGGCCCTGCTTCTTGTTCATCCTCGACTGGTGTTTGACTTCCTGTGGGAGGGCCTTTAGGCCGAACTGCATCCTGCGTGTCTGCAACATCTTCCTGTTGAGCAGGAATGGGGGTTGTAGTGGCTGCTGTTGATCCAGGCTGGGTTTCCATTGGCTGATGGGGACTTGAACTCTTAACTGGCACTGTTGTTGACATCTCTGGAAACGTTGGAGCACAATCTGGCTGAGGTGGTGGACCAGGCATAGTATCCTTGGCAACAGGTATAGTTGGCATAGCGGCAGCTTCATTTTCCTCCCCTGAGGTTTTGTCCTTTTTAAGTAGAAACCTTAAGCAGAAGTTTAAGTAATTACACTAATTATTAGTATCGTTATTGTTAGTCTTATTATTGTAGAGTTTAAATTTGATTCCATGAATTAAATATTCATTTAAACTGTAAAAATCCCACAAACATTTAAAAAACACAAGCAGCTTACCTGACAATAGCACTTCCTCCTGTAAGACCCAGAGACTTCAGAGTGGTTTTCTTTAGTGCTTCTTCGCCACAAACCTACACACACAGACACACACAAGGACAAACAGCTGTGTTGCCATAAAACTCACTTTCATCTCTTGAGAAAGGGAGAGTTAAAGGAACACTGCATACCTCGTCTCGCATGTAAACACACACAGGAGTGGCTCCTGATTCAGACAGCTCCGGCCCACTGCACAGAGATGCGGTGGCATCAAGAAGGAAAACGGAGATTAAAATTTATTTAGTTGCTTTAAAGTTGATAAAAAGAAACAAAAAAAAACCAAAAGTGGCTATCACTTGTTTGTAGAATCGGCTCTGTAAAGTTCATACAGTAAAATCTCATGCAATGAAGTGGCACAGCGTCTGCATGTGTAAACCATGTGGACACAATACTGGGTAGAAACTAATTGAACCATAAATGTTTTACTGTTGCTCCTCTCAATTCTGAAAATCAAAGCCTTTCCCTCTGCTTCTCAGCATTCTCTGAGCTTTTTACATCAGTGTGGAGCTAACGCTAGTTTCGTGGAAGCATAACTGCCCTGGAAAAGGATCCGGACACGCAGTGATGTCATTTAATAGAGATGAGATGAAGGCTGGTTGATTGCAAGAGCACCTGGGATCGCACAGCTGGAACTACTGAGTAACAGCTGCTTGAGTGTATGAATGAGTGGTTGTGATGTGCAGGAAACCTTAGGCTTCAACAGGGGAGAATATATATTTGCCGGATTTCACTTTTAAACATGACCACTTTTAATATATAGAATATCTGTACATTAAGTTAAGACACAAATGTGTGGCCTTTACTGCAGTTAACAGCTTAGAGCAGAGAATATTTTGTTGAGAAGTTGACCAACTCCCAGTTCTCAGCTTCAGCCAGCAGCTGTTCAAATAAAACCTAACAGCAGATGAAACTGCAAAAGACATCAGGACATCCCCATTTGTCATCTGAGATTCTCACTTTAAATCAAGAACGACAATCATCAAGATGCAATCTATGTTTGTAGGCATATGCATGGCACTCCTGATGCCTGATAGCCATAAGAGGACACCCTTTGGCCTCCTGAGAACGTAAAAGATTCAACACTAAACTTTTAAAAACCATTATTATTATAATACTGCCATTGTACTAATAATGAGGTATTAACTACACCTAGTTGTAATTATTAATTAAGAACAGTCACCACCCAAAAAAGTCAAACTCTAATATTTAATTGAACCGCCTTTAGCTGTGATTCCACAGCATTTGGTGTGTAATTGTTTTTCGATTAGTTTCTGCAATGTGACAAGATTTATTTTTATCCAGTGTTTAATTAATTTTTCACCAAGAGCTTGTATTGATAATGGGAGAGTCCGACAACTGCACAAAGCATTCTCCAGCACATCCTAAAGTTTCTCAATTGGGTTCAGGTCTGAAAACTGTGGTGGCCAAGGCATGTGTCAAAATTATGTCCCATGCTTCCTAAACCACTCTTTTACAATTTGAACTTATCAAATGCCACTTGTTCACTGAATTTCTGGCCACCTGTTAAACCCAAACACTTCCTGTAGATCAAATATTTATGCATTTCCCCCCAAAAAATAGGTTAAGTAATTAATTTAATACCAGTATTAACAAATATAACTGTTGCACACACTTACAAATTCTTCATGAGTGTTCAAACTCAACAAACCTGATCTGGGGAAAATGTGTGATCAGTTCCCACAAACTCTGTCCACATGAGAAGGAATCTTGGAGCCGAGAGCCATCCTCCATCTGAAGCGCAATCCGCACCTGATAAAACCACAAAAATCATGCAAGTGGAGTTTGAAGTTGCGTAAGAAACTACAAACTGTCCAAACAAACAAACATGATCTAGCAATAACTTGCTGTCATAAATTATGAACGTCACTCCCTCAGCTACAACAAAGTATTCTGGGTGTCTAACTTACAGTGTGTGCATGTGTGTACTATCAGAGGTTGAGAAATAAATTTAAGGGGGTCAGTTTGTCTATTTACTATAAAAGCTAAAGAAACATGCAATAAAGAAAACCAGATGGATTTAAACCATAAAGTTCAAAGAAAAAACAAAGCACTGAAGAGCCAGCATTAACACTGAAACAGACGTATTAAACACTTTGAAGTTTCCCACTGATTTTTTTTTTTAACAATTACCGGTTTTACTTTCAGATCACTACAGAAGGTAAAAAATAACATTATATACACCTTGACTTCAAGCATTTCATGTTGTCTTAATTTCTCAACAAACATTTCCTTGAATGCCAAAAAGGAAACTCACCATGTGAAGTACTGGTACCTCCCCAGGTGGCCATTAGAAAGTTTTGGCTCTTAAGTCTCATGCCATTTTTCAGACAAATAAACTCTTTAATAATCAATCTTGATTAAGCCACACATGTGGGCCTACCTCAGTCTGAAAATGAGTAACACCAGGCAGCAGTGCGAGTCTGTTGTTCTGTTCTATGAGTCATACTATGATTTGTTTATGTTTACTCAACAATGGTGTTGTCCAGAACAGAAAACCTGCTATATGTCAGCACACCAGGAGAGATGAAAAGAGGGGTCTTGGCTGTCAACGGCACAACATGAAACACACACACCAGTCAGGCTGAGGTGTGTGAGTGTGTCTCAAGGGCAAGTGGATGTGTGAGTGTATAAAATCTGTGCGGGATCAACAGTCAAGCATCCATCAAATGAAGAAAACGGCAGATCAAACCCAGCCGTGATTTTACTGCTTAGATTATGATGCCATGATGTCATAGGAAAGTACAGCTCAGCTACAACAAAGTGGGGTTTTTTTTGGATACAATTTAGAGAATAAACACACTGGGAATTCACACATTTCCAGTAGTGATAAAAAAAAAAATGCACGCACACACACACACACACACACACACACACACACACACACACAGGCTGACCAAAACATGAAAATGACAAAACAGTAAATAAAAACACACTAATATGATTCGGACAAATAAATAATACCTCGATACATAACCAAAAATAGAGACCCATGCAGAAATTTTCATTTTCTTGGTCAATTCTGACCTTGCCTGGTTAAAGATTTGAGGTTCTAACTGACTGCATGCAAACTGTATTTGCAGTTTTTGTTTAACTGAGAAGTTCGCTGCATTTTCATTGTAACACATTTCCTATAAATAACTTTTACACTGTCTACAAAACTGCAGGAGGTGGCAAGACCTTCTCTTTTTCTGTCATTCAAATTTAAAAGTACCCTCCTGGTCATTGGACAGACTTGAGCTTGTTACATACTACTTGGGTAGAACAGAGAGGGAAGGAGATGTGGGGGAAATTAGGGGGTATACTTGCATTCTTGTGTGTGTACGCATGTGTGACTGCATGAAAGAGAAACTAGAATATTTTGAAATTACTTTGTTAAACATTGTTGTGTAAAGGCTTGCTTTATTATATTATAAATATATATTGTTTTTATTACGTAAAGCATTTGTGTTGCTTTTGCCATAAAAATCGCTTTAAATAACATTTGATTTGAGTGTGGAAATCACTCACTGATGTACATGATGTGAATAACAGGATACAATTTGTAGTTTTGTATGACCTGTGTTCAAAACTTAACCTTTTCAAAGTTCATTCATACACGTGAATTAGATTATGGATATACCGCAACATGGTAGCTAATAATTTCAGTTTCTTGACCATGAAAGGCATAAAGTAAATTGTATCCTTTAATACATTTGCTGTATAGAATATCTTTCAAAAGATAGCGCGGTGGGCTTACAGTGACCTCAGGAAGGAAAGAAACCGGTGGAGAAAAGCTACCAAAGACACCGGCGATGTGTTGTTGCAATTGTGTGTGACCCTACTAAAGACAAACATATAATTTTCTAAATTTAAAAACTATTCTACCAACAAATCCGACTTGAAATCAGGCTACATATCCAATGCTATGAGAAGATCTGACAGATAATTACCTCTAGTATCTCTGTCCTTTTATTGCACCTCAAAGTCATCACCGTTTCTCTCTTTACTATTCTGTCAAAATCACAATTTAGTATTCCTGTCTGTATTCATCTGTCACTCAAATGAATATTTGAACTTTGTCTTAACCAACCTGGTTGTCAGCTACACCTTGTTTCCGCGTACTTGTCACCATTTCCAGTTTAGCATTGTTGGGAAGGTTTGCAAACCTCCATGGCAACGTCAAGTCGAGAACAGTCCTCTGAAACCTGTCAGTATGGTAATGACAGAAAAGCGGTGCCTCAGAACCATTCAATATAACAAAATATGCCTCCTTTGCAGTTATTCTGTTGTTAAAATAAAGAAAGATATTAGCCCTAATAACAAAAAAACAAATGTGAATAGACAGCATTAGATTTATCTTTTAACTGTTTTAATTCTTTGTAATATTAGTAAAAAAGAAAAAAAGTCATCCATCTCATATTCTTCCTATACTAGAAATATCAACAGACACATCAATTAGCAGTCACCTACCCTTGATTAAGTTCATTGAAGTACATATACTTTAGACAGGTATGACCACATAAATCTCAGCCGGAACACACATAGAAAACATAATCTTGTACTTTTAAAATATATACCGACCACTTGACCAGTGACCCCAATTTATCTGTCAAACACAAAATTTAATTGCATTTTACTTTTGGCAGGTGTTAATTTTTAAGCCTGCAAGCAACCAATCAGAATGTCAAAATGCATTAATAAAGATTTAGCCAGTGGCAAAATCTGGTACAATGCATACAGTTTTCTCCTCTGAGATGAAAATTCTTGTGCATGGTCCCCAACATAAAAAAACCCACATTTTAATTAAAGGAAGACTTAATAATAAACTGCACGTTTAATGCAATATTACTGTATCTAAGTAACCCCATATTGTAATAAAAAGGCTAGATTCTGGGCGAAAACAATCTGAACATCAGCTATTAGAAAGCTCTGGCTCCCCAGCTAACAAAAAGCAGATAATGATATCAAGATTTACCAAACTGAAAGACTTGATTGAATATTTATTTGTGCAAATATTTGTGCTGCCCACTCTTAGATTTTCAAATCAAGGTTTATTATTTTCAATCAAAATTATATTACTGTTTTGTTTTTTTCCCTCAGAACTATGAGACAGTTTCCTCAGAATCTGGAGGCAGTAACACAGCTGAAAATGTGCATAGTCGATCCCCCTTTTTTTTCACTCGCGTATATCTATTAACATATATTGCTTAAGTGCTCTAGAAAATTTAGGATAGCAGATAGATAAAACAAAAGTATTTTGGTTTTTTTAAGCTGACATCAACTCTGATGGTATGTAACTATTATGGGGGAATTAGGACAGACGGATTACATCGTATGCATCAGCAGTCATTTTGGCTTAAAGGTAATTGTACTACAAATGTTCTCACGTTAAATTGTCCTTTTGTGCTGTGTTACCTGAAGTAAATTAAAGCTAAAACCAAAATAGCCTAAAAGGCTACATTAACCAATTAAAACTCACTTCAAACCATGGTCGTTTGGATTAAATCCCTGTTTTTTGCAAGCGTCTTCCAGCACCTGAGGACGGTAAATACAATCAGAATTAAACATATGAAACGACGCCACGTCAAGTTACTTTGACAGAAAATGAAGACAGAAAATGATCTGTCACTGGCTAACAATTGTTAGCCGGATATGCTAACTCAGAAGACTGTTGGGGTCACTCTGCTGACAAAGACATAAAATAAAAGAAAGTGCTAATTTAAAAAATACATTAAATATTCAAGAAACACACGTTACCTGTAATAACGGTGTGTTTGGAGACACTTTAATGGTTTGCCTTCGCCCATTTGGAGTAAGAACCGTTACTGCTGAGCCACTGGCTGCCATTGTATTTAGTGACGTCACGGTGTTTGTTTGAATAAACTTTATTGACTGGTCCCGGCAGAAATTAAATTTAAAAGGACAGTTCAACCAAAAATATTTGTAATTTTCACTGAAATAAATTTTAAATACAATGACTTCCACATTTGCTGTAAATGTACATAGTGTAAAAGCACAACTGCATTCAGACGTTTGACAAATAAATAAATATTAGGTTCATATAGTTTACGTGCACTGCGTTATCAGCCTGTTCACATTGAGGATATTTTGATATGCGGAAAATAAAAAAAATAAATAAATGTATTGTCAGTTCCAGGACTCTATGTCCTGTGTGATTACTGGATTTCTGATATGAACTGGTGGGAGTCACTGAAAATTACATCAGTTGCATCCCCTGCTATTCCTGCTGTAAAAATTAATAATAACTGCTATAAAAAGTCTATGTCTACATCCACAGCTAATTCATGATTATTTAATGCAGTACAGTACCATAAATTTAATGTATAAACAAAGAGCTCAATATTCTTGAGATGTTTCATTCAGGTTTTAAATGTTTACATGGTACAGAATCAGCTCTTTTGAGAGCTTTTAATAACTTTTTATTTATTAGATGTGAATGGTCTGTAATGTTTTGAAATATCAATGAAGGCAAAACTGAGGATATGGTTTTTGGTGGTACAACTGGGTCCTCCCATGTAGATTTGGGTTGTTTGACCCAGCACAACAAGCAGGTCATAAAAAACCTGGGTGGCAAAATGGATTCTGATTTTAAGCTTGACAGTCAAGTAAAGGCAGCCGTAAAGTCAAGCCTTTTTCACTTAAGGTTGACTTGAGACCGTTATCTATGCCTTTATAAAAACTCAGCTGGACTACTATAATAGATTGTACTTGGGAGTTAGTGAGTCTTCCATTGCTTACCTTTAAATGGTGTAAAATGCTGATGCGCATCTTTTAACTGGCACACGTAAACGTGAACACATTTCAAGTTTTACTCTCGCTTCACTGGCTGATTGTTTATTTTTAGACTCCAATTTAAAATCCATTTTATTTGTTTTTAAATCTCACTATTGTCTTGCACCACCCTACCTTGCTGAGCTCCTTCACCCTTATGCACCTTCACGCCCTTTAAGATCAGTTGGTCAGCTGCTTTTGATGGCGCAGAGAAAAAAACGTGAGCTCCAACGAGATCGGGCATTTGCTGCTGCTGGTCCCAGAATGTGGAACAATCTGCTTATGCATATCAGACAGGCCTCCCCCTTACCTGATTTTAAGTCTCTTCTCACATTTCCTTGGCTTTTTTACACTCTTGAGATTTTGATATTTTACTTCTGGTTTTATATTTTAACTTGTCTTTTTATTTTATTTCATTTTTAAAATTTTTTTATTCTTTGTGCTGAGTCTTCTGTACAGCACTTTGGTCCTCTGTGGTTGATTTAAAAGTGCTTTATAAATAAAGTTGGACTGCACTGGAGTGGATTGAAGTTTATATGAAAAATGTTTACAATTACTTTTTAAAAATAATAATAACAATAATTTGTGAAAGTTTTTCACATCCCTGGGGTTAAGAAGATTGGAAATGAGTTTTTTGTTTGGCAAGCATGAAATTAGATCTTCTACAATATGTACAAAAACACTTTGAAGATTATTATTTTTCTTGTGGGCTTTATTAAATTTAACAGCATAACGACAAACAACAAAGTGACTTAAAATTATTTGCAGTGGCTCTCTCAGGAGAAGAAGATTGATCCTGTCAGTAATCTGGCAACAACACAGTAAATCTGTTTCCCATATGGATGAAATCATGTATGTACCATATGCAGTTTGACAGATGACCTGAACAGATACTTAAGAATCAAGGCTGTTTTCTCTCAGCAATGAACAAACTGGATCAAATGTGGAATCAGTGAGCAGACAACACGACACGTGGCACCAACAGATGGAGAGGTGTGAAACCGTGGCTTAGGAGGCCGAACAACTAACTGAACACCTCACAACATTCAGACACAAAGCCAGAGAGAGAGAAATAGAATTAAGTGGGAAACTACCACCATCTGAATAAACAAACAAATAACCAGTTTCCTTCCTCACACAGCAGGACATAAACTTCAAAACTGTTTGAATAGGCCAAAAACTAGCTAACGCACATGACTTTTCTTTCTCATTAAACACCTAACAAAGTAGAAAAACAAAAGTTTAGTGTTCATATGCTGTCAGACAGGAATGGATCTGGTGAAAAGATCTGAGTGAAAGATGCAGTAGGTTAAAAAAAGAAAAAATTAAAGTTTTTGTAATTTCATCAGTTAGCTAATAACACAGTGGGTTGCTATAATATACATGCAGCCATATCACAAAAGAAAATACATACTTATTGAGTTTTAAAGTTCAATGTATTAGGACTAAATGAAAGTTATATGTATCTTACCAGCTGTTAAAACTAAATGAACAAAACATTAGATAAAAAACAACATAATTAATTACACTGTGTCAATATTAATTACATTGTTTTAAATGAAGAAGGAGTGTGTTACTTAGTTTAGCAGTCAGCTACTGCTAATCAAACTGATTATCAAGAAGTGTGACCACCTCTATAAATGCTGACGTTAAATGCTGATCTGCAGTATTCAGGTGTGTGGTAATACAATGCAAAAGAGGAAAGACATCACAAATTATCTATTGATGCAGCCTATCAATCTGGGAAGGGTTATAAGGCCATTTCCAAACTATTTGAAGTCCATCATTCTACAGAAAGAAGGATTATTCACAAGTGGAAAACATTCAATACAGCTGCCAATATTGCCAGGAGTGCACATCCCAGCAGGTTCAGCTCAACATCAAACGGTGTAATAAACAGAGAAATTGTTAAAAAAGAAATAAATAAATAGCTACATCTCAAACTCTACAGGCCTCAGGTAGTATGTAATTTGTTAAAGAGGCAGCGAGCAAAGAAATGTAAAAAAAAAAGGAAAAAGAAATAAAGGTCAGTGACAGAAAAATGGCATTTATCATTAAAAACTGTGTTTGTACTGCTACCTAACCATTTTAGTAAAATAGAAGTTTAGACCCTACTGTTCACCAAACAAGCCCAAAACCAAAATTTTAGGGCAAACTTTAACTTTTAGAAATGATTTTGTTGCTGAGGGTGATGAATGAGATATGTATCCATAGACTCATTGTTAGCATGGTGTTACCCTCTGTAAGACAAACAAATAACAACAACAAGAAACAGTTTAGTATAGAAATGTCACATTTCTCCTCAGTATTAGTAAAGTTCACTCAAACATTGTAACAGACACAAAATGACTGACACTAGGAAAACATTCTCTGAGGTTTGAGTTATTAGACAGGGACATTGCATTTGTACATCATCAGATCAAATCAAACTTTATTTTAAAGCGCAAGTCATGCCAAAGGCAACAAAAAGTGCTATACATGATTAAGAAATTTAACCATATTTCAATTAATGCATGTTAAAACAAAACAAGCCTTTGCACATCAAAACAGAAACACTCATTAAGATCTTTCACACAGTTGCACCCACACACATGTAGACACACACACAGAGCAGTGCCCCTCCACCCCAATTCTGTGCAAACATGACTCTCTAATTTCTGTCGCTAAGCCGAATGCAGGTATAAAATATTAAAAATAATAAATATCTGGCTTGATGCTGCTGTGAGGAAACAAAATTATGGGCATCCATCCACACCAGGAGCCAGTCCACCCATGTCTTACAGCGGCCGCCGTCACGGCAAACACTCCGATCAGGGCAGACTGGGGCCCAAACCACAGCTATAAGGCTGCAACGTAGGGCCCCAGCAAACCAGACAAGGGCAATCACCACGGCAACAACCCCCAGACCAATCACGCAAAACCCCCTGCGTGGAGGATCCTCATGAGGAAAACACTGGAGTTGAAATGAAAATTAAATAACCTTAAGAAACAATAAGAACAGCTAAGAATAAATAAATAAATGAATAGTAATACAGTTGAGGGCCGTAACAATGGAAAGAGGCCTCGTCGTATGTCTTGGTCCTCACCCTTGGAACAACTGAAAGACCAGAGGACCTCAGGGTCCGCAAGGTTTCATAATTTAAAAGAAGGTCCTATAAATAAGAAGGCCCAAGACCATTAATACATTTATGGTCTACTAAAAGAACCATAAAATCAATCTTGAAAATTTAGTAGCTGATGCCATGCAAACAGAGGATAAGCTAAAGCTAATTCTGAACTCTTGTCCCTGGTTGGGTCTTTCTACACTACATTAAAATATAATGATATATTACAAAACCTATATAAAACTTACCTATACACGCAATACAAAATCTATAATTCATTCACATGCATACAGTGCTATTTACAATTGAGTACAGTATTGGTTTGTTTTCAGCCAAGACTTATGCCTAGAGGGGAAGGTTTTAAACTCAGATATGGTCTTGAATTCAGTTGGTAATGAATTCCACAGTTTTGCACATTTGTAAGAAAAGGCAGACTGACCAAACGAAGTTCTGCAGTGTGGAAGCTTACAGTTCTGGTTGGTGGAACATCTGGTGACTCTATTGCTATTCTGTTTTTAAACAAATGAACTATGTGGCTCTGGTGATAATTTTTTTATACATTTGAATATTAATTTGAGAAAGCACAAGTCACTAAAACTTGCAAGCTAGATGTCCCTAGACACCAATAAGATGTTAATGAACCTTGTCATTTTGTAGTAATTCTTCATTTACTTTAGTCCTTTTGAGGTATTTTTTCTAAAAATGTCCAGGGCTTAAGGGGTTGAAACTGCTGTACCAGCTTTGTTTGATAGGTGCTAGAGCACGTTTGGTATAAGTATTGCCTTTAAAGGATCATAGAAGAAGACAGCACACATGTACACAATTTTGAAATAGTTACCAGTCATCGTTGCACCTCAGGCCACTGGATCCACTCGCAGATAAATACATGTTTATTTTTAAAAGAGTTTTGGCCACAGATGGCCACTTTCCATTCAAAAATGTGCTTGGCATTTTAAGTAGTTTCTATCCCCATCTTTACCACTTTGATGTCAGTAATTATTACACAATGTACCTTTAAAAGTCATGATAGAACTATTAGAAAAAGAACTGTCAGGAGAAAACCTCTTTCTCTAAAAAGAATATGGCAGCACTGTTTAGGTTTTTCACTTCTGGTGGAGCACAATATTATTTGAAAAGACTAAATCAAAGTGGAGATGTTTGACCATAATGCACAGCACCATGTTTGGAGTAAACCTAACACAGCACAACGCACGCAAACTGACTGTTAAGCACAGTGGTGGAGGGTTGATGATTTGGGCTTATTTTACCACAGGACTGAATAGCTTGCAGTAATTGAATCAGCCATGAACAACTCTGTAAAATTTTCTAGAGTCAAATGTAAGGCCATCTGTTCAACAGCTAAGGCTTGACTAAAACTGTATGAAAGAAAATCCGATCAAAGTGTTGCAAAGTCAATATTTAGACTTCAACTTGTTTGAAATGCTGTGGTGCAATCTAAAAAGAGCTGTATATAAACTAATGCCTGTAACAGTCAATGAATTTATTGCAAATAAGAGTAGAACACCATAAAGACATTTTTTTTGTATAACTTTCAGCAGAATGTATTTTCTCTTTCCTACAACTTTCTTGTCAAACAGCTTTGTGGTTAATTTTCTTTCTGTTTTCACAAGGTTCAGTAATAAAACAAGAAGCCGGCCAGACCAAGACAGAGATTAAGGAGTCATAATCTTTGAAGTTCATGAATCGAAAGGAAGCTAGGACAATAAATTCAAAAACAGAAGTGAAGCCTCATACAAAAATGAGCCCAAGAACAAAGATTCAAAGACATTATTCTGATCATGTGTTTCCTTCATTGACCCAAAGAAAGAATAATTAGAAAAAGAGAGTTTTTAATCTGAACAGGGAATGTAATGAAATCAAAGTGGTGATGTTTCAAACCATCTCTGGAAAATCTCAAGAAGAGATTGTTATGAATTTTGATAATCTTTTTTCAAACACCGGCATATTTTACCACACACCTCGATTTTACCTAGAAAAGTAAAGCGTTTTCATTCAGCTCAGGCGCACATTCACTGACTACAACACAAAAAAGGTGTTTAAAAGTTTTATCATTGGCTCATGTTGTGTGTCTTAAGTGTGAATAAGTGGCTGAGCTCTATAGATAAATCTCATATTCCTTGTGTCTGCACATACCACAGCCATGATTTAAAGCCTCCCAAGCGACCTTATCCCCTCTAGTGAGATAAGATTATCCACACTAACAAAGAGAAAATGCAGGTTTCATTTTTCAGTACATAAAAAACGTCTCACAACATGTGCATCAGCTTTCAGCATTGTGTGACCCTCCGTATATGAACGGCCAGTCCACCGCTTGCGCTATATGCTTAAACAACACTTCAACGGCAGCGTGGTCACATGATGACACAACATCAAAGGGACCGTGTGTACGAGTGAACCGACTAAGTGGGCGTGCCAGGCATACGCATTCTCTGGGTGTGAGACCGACGCCTCACGAGGAGCATCGGCTAACGGTAACACCGATTGGCCCGCGGGAATGAGAAGCAGGGGGGAGGAGGAGGAGAGGACTTCAAATGAACCCTCTCTTTATCCGAAGCTCATGAGGACCTTAACCGAATGGCAACAGGTCGATGACGCCGTGCTAAACTTGATTCCTCTGCCTTTTACGCGCGAAATGACGTGCTTTCTGGACAACCTGTTCGCGATTTAGTGTTACAAACGGAAATTGCGCGTGCATTTGGGCCAAATGTGAAACCAGACGACCATCTCTTTTGGCACAATGGAGATCCGTAACCTGTGTCTTTTTAGCCCTCCGTGCGTGAACAATCGTTTCCAAAGGGTCTTTCAGAGGACTTTCCATCTCTCCGTCTACTTTTAAGACATGCTGCGTTTTAATCAGACATTTTGTACTCACGTTTCCCAGTAATAAATAAAAATGCAGCCACGTTGTTTGGTGAGAAGTTCGGCCGGATTATCCGCGTTGCGCTCATGTCTGCTGCTGCTCTTCATCCAAATGAGCGCACCGGTTGAGACGAGGAGAGTGCGCGGTGGTAGGGCGCAAACTCGGCGGGTGCAGCAGCAGCAACAGCAGCAAGCTCCGGCGTACAGGGAGAGAGTGGACGGACCAGAAAGTTTCCCGTTAGATTTTACAGCAGTGGAGAGCAACATGGACAACTTCATGGTGCAGATTAAGAATTTAGCCCAATCATTGTATCCGTGCTCTGCGCAAAAGCTAGACCAAGACATGAAGCTGCATTTCTTGAAGAATACATCAGTGACTTGCAATGACGGGTCACCTGCAGGGTAAGTGCACTCTTCAAGCTTGGTAAACAGTTTGTCAATAACCTAAAAAATGTGAACGTAAAAGTGCATTATTAATTAATATATCTGGGTTTGATGATGATGGCACAGAGACATCCAATCTGCCCCTCATTTCCGTGTAACTCCGGAGGGGACCAAAATGATCAAACGGTCAGATCAGAGAGAGCACAGAACAGAGACGCCACGCGTGCTCCCGACAGAGATTTTTATGCTCGGACTAATGAACATATCTTTTGAAATATAAAATTATATCACTAAAAGAGACAATAAAAGTTTTAAAACTCATGAAATCGCAAGTGAATTTAATGACAAACCAATCAGGGACGCTGCGTCTCACTAGTTGAACCGTTTTTCAGAAATCCACCAGTCTTGGAAACAAACTGTTTCATAGTAGACCTTATCTCTCAAGTGTTATAAGATTGTCTGCATCTATGAGGAATAAAACCTAATATTTTGCTGTTACTGTGCAACAATTACCATGAATAGCGTCTCATCAGTGAAGACGTTTAGTTAAATTTTAAAGGTAAAAAAATAAGCTTCAGTCTTAAGTGTTGGGTCAAGTTCACAGAGTTCACAAGATATTCATTCATGGAGTAATCAGAGCAATATCTTTAATATCAGGATCAATGGCTTCATCCCTGATGTGGAGCTTGAATTGGAATGCATATATCAGCATGTGTGTTCCCAAATACTTTCACAGTGATTTCGTGTGGTGTTTTCTTGCAGGTACTACATCAAGGAGTCTAAAGGCAGCAGGAGATGGCTGCTGTTCTTGGAAGGTGAGGATGAATACATGAATAAAACTGCAGAGAGCTCAATGACTGCAGCTCTGGGAAGTCCGTTAACAAGTGTGCACATTTGTGCTGCAGGTGGATGGTACTGTTTCAACAGAGAGACCTGTGACAGCAGGTTTGAGACAATGAAAAGACTAATGAGCTCCACAAAGTGGCTGCAAACCAGAAAAGGTACACCCTTTAGTCTTATGCATCAAAGCCTTATCGGGTTTGTGCAGATTTCACAAGACCTTCACATGTACCCAGAATTTTTGCTATCTTAAGTAGGAGGAAAAATCTTCTGAATGATGAGATTAGTGGAAGTGTTTGTGTTTCCTCTTTAGCTGAGATTGCATTCATTTTTAAAAGTCAAACTCTCAGGGAACTCCTTGTTTGTTTTTGACCCTCCCTCCACCAGTCCTGCAGCCACAGACCTCTTCAGTGCCTTCATATATTATTTGCTTACCAAAGCAGAGAAAGTAAATGACTTCAGTACTGCAAGGTTCATGAATTCTAACATTAAGCTTTGTAGTATGTTTTACCCTTGCTAAAGCCTTATGAGTCAGAACACAATCAACATATGGAATCTTATCTCATCTTTCTCATCCATCTGCTCTGTTTTCACAGGAACTGGAATTATGTCTCCACAGCCAGAGGAAAACCCTCACTGGTGGAATGCCAACACGGTGTAAGAACTTGCACTGTTTCTTTTCTTAATTAATCAATAATTCAGGTGTTTTCCTTTTTTCTCCTCCCATTTCCTCTTTTCCTTAATAATTACACTGTATGATATTGGCTGCAAATAATCTAGAAATTTGACTAAAAAATAAAAAAAGAAGAACTAATAAAATCAAGATTTTTGGGCTCAGTGTTTAAATACAGCTGCATTCACAATAAAGCAGTTAATATAAAAGCCTTGTTTACATAATTTTCTGTTATCAGAAAATGGAATGGATCTAAAAAAGAGACTAAAACATGGCAAATAAGAATTTGTATTCACCAGACATCACTCACAAGCCAACTATCTGACAAACAATGGCTGTGCTGTGATTCCTGTTATAGTATAATTTAGTTCCAGGTGGATCTTGTGCATTTGCTTTTGCTTCTAACAGCATTGTGGTCTCTGTTCTCTGTAGGTTTATCCCTTACTGCTCAAGCGATGTATGGAGTGGAGCCACCCCAAAGACCGATCACAGTAAGAAACAGTAAATCTGATTAGTCATTGTGTGAGTTTTTGTCATGTGCAGAGGATATATTTAATTTATTACTTTCTGGGCTTCTGTCATTAATTTGGTTATTTGTAGCTTTTTGAAGAGTCATATTTTTGTTTTTCATTAGTCTGCACACAATTGTCAACAATGACAAAACCAAAACAGGGTTGTAGATCAATAAACACAAGATTGTGCCAAGGCACAGATCTAAGCAAGGAACCCGCTATTCTTTTGTGCAGATAACATAACAGAAAGAGAACCATCGGACAACACTGGACTTTATTGGCAAGACAGAAGTCCTTCATCACAGAAAGTCACACAAAATCCCTCTGAGAATGTCCTAAAAAGAAAAAAAAAGTTCCAGAATGACTCAATCCATAAGAAGGAAATGTTTTAGTATAATTAAACTATTTGGCCACATGTATGTGAATGTAGAAAACCAGGCAGTGAGTGTCACCTTTATCTTTACAGTCTGGCATGGTGATGGTAGCATCATCCTGTGGGGGTGTTTTCTCTGAAAGAAGCAAAGAATCATAGTGGAGGAAAAGATACATGTAGAAAAATGAAGGACAAAAAGAGAAAACTATATTCAGAGTGCTCAAGATCTCAGGCTGCAGCGAAGGTTGTTACTAACATTACTAACCTAATTACTAACATTTACTTTACTAACCCCCAGGCAGTTAGAGTTACTGCTCTCCAACCAGTTGGTGGTTTATTCCTCTGCTTCTCCACATCTCAAACAGTCTTTGACCTCTGCTACATACAGAGTTAATATGCATAGTATGATATGTGTGCAAATAACTCCTCCAAATATACTTTTTTGCTTGCTATAACAGTTTTTAGTTCTCACACCAAGTTTTTAGTAAACATATAGTTTAAGAGTGTGCCACATGGCTCAATGTCCATATTTATATTCTCAGGCAATTATGCGTTCATGGGCTCTCTGATCATTAAGGAAGTGGTGAATGAGCTGCTGACAAAAGGTCTGCAGAGTGCCAAGGTTCTCCTTCTGGCAGGCAGCAGGTCAGTTTAGTTAAAGTGTGTTTTACACATTTCAGTCGTCCAGTTGCTCCCTCTCATCACTCTTCCTATCACCAGTGCGGGTGGTACAGGAGTCCTGCTGAATGTGGACCATGTTGCAGAGCAGCTGGAGTCACAGGGCTACAAGGGGGTGCAGGTCAGGGGCCTGGCTGACTCTGGATGGTTCCTGGACAACAAACAGTTTAAATTCACTGACTGCCTGGATACCATCAGCTGCGCCCCCACCGAGGCCATCAAGAGGGGCATCAGGTAAGACAAAGAATATTAATTGAGATAAATAGTAAAAAGGAGGAGGGAGAGATTTTGAAAAATGATGATACTCTGCAGGTACTGGGGAGGACTAGTGCCTGAAAGCTGCAGACAGGCTCATGTGGGAGAGGAGTGGAACTGTTTCTTTGGATATAAAGTCTATCCCACATTGAAAAGTGAGCTTCTCCACAATGCCAACATATAAAGTGGCAGCGTCAGAAAATGTTGAGCTACTTAAAGCCTGATCTGTGGCTGCTCCTCTCCACCCTGCAGGCCCAGTGTTTGTGGTGCAGTGGCTTTTTGATGAAGCTCAGCTGACAGTCGATAACATCCACCTGACCGGACAGCCTGTCCATGAGGGTCAGTGGAGATATATACAGAGCCTGGGGCAGGAGCTGAGGAGCACGCTCCATGACGTACCGTAAGACTATAAGACACTCACATGTACAACCCAAATAAAATTATTTCAAAAGTAATGCTCCCGTGTTTTAATTGACAGGTCGATGTTTGCTCCGGCTTGTCTCTCCCATGAACTCATTACTAGAACGTAAGTAAACTTTGTTAAAAGAATTGTTTGGGGTTCTATTGGCCTTAGCTGGACAGAAAATAGTCAGAACAGAGAGAGAGGGAAGCAGTTTTGAATGCACATCATGGCTGATTCAGCAAAGAAATGCAAGAGGACATTATCGGAGGAAGAGAGGAAAAGAAGAAGCCAACACTCAGAGCCAAACAACCACTCACACTCACTCCTAGGGAGAATCTAGAGTCACCAGTCAACCTAACACATCTTTGGACTGTGGGAGGAAAGCAGATCACCCAGAAAAAAACGAACAACCTCCACAGAGAAAAGACCCTGTTTGACCCCCCTTATTTTATAGGGATCATGTGCATCAAGTGTAACATTTTCCTGTTAGCTTTTATCTATATATGGTACTCAATGAACATAAATTTTAAAAAGCACTGAAGGTGAAAGTTGGAGACAAATCAATATTAGCCAATATTGAAAATAGCTGCTTAATATCTCCAAAGTTTTTCATCATCTGCATGCTCCATCCCTTTGTAGATACTGGCTGGACATTCAGGTGAAAGGCACCTCCCTGCCCAGGGCCCTCCACTGCTGGGACCGCAGTCTCCAAGTAAACCTCCACATCAACAGCAGCCATGGTAACCACAGCCACCAAAAACACAAGATGACTCCCATGAGAGGATGTCCCCAGCATCTGATTGACAGCTGCCCGTGGCCACACTGCAATCCATCCTGCCCAACCATCAGAGACCAGTTGACAGGACAAGAGATGGGCGTGATCCAGTTCCTAAAGCACATGGGCTTTGATGTTGAGAAGATGGCTCAACAGCAGGGGATGGACCCAAAAAAGCTGCTGGGCATGCTCAATAATGGAAGCTGAGCTGAATTAAAAGAACTGCTGTTGTTTTGTGTAGAAGCCAGCCTGCACGAGAAACTGAATGTCAGAGGAAAAGAACTTAAGAGACATGCTCTTACATTTACAGACAGAAACGGAGTAACTCAAACTCTAACAAGTGCCTCGCCAATTCTGCAGTCACTGCCAAGTCAAATATAAACCAGAACGTTTGTCATTTAAATGCATAGCATCAAATTAAGATATACAGACATATTACTCTAAAAAACTGGATACTATGAGTCTTGTATATAAAGTGACATGTACTGAACAATGTCGTGCAAGTGAGAGAATCATGAAGGTTGTCAACAGCATCCTCGTTCAATAGGAAAAAACTAAATTTAAAACATCTAGTTTTTTATGTGGATTTTCCCATCATATGAGGAATGTAGTTTTGTGGGGTTTTGGAAATCTCATCTATCAATTCTTTAAAAAAAAATAAATATATATATATATATATATATATTTAGAGACCCATCTATGGTGCTGGTGTCTCTATTCACCACCAAATATGCTGCTTTTTCTCTTTTCTTAGAAATAATAATTTAATGGGTAATATTTACTAATAAAATTAATAAAATGTTTGCTTTTGTTTTTCAAGCAGTGGTAAAATACTTTATTTTTTTACTGAAAATACCTAGTATATTAGTATTAAAATGTCAACTGATAGTTAACCACCAAGACAACAATGAATTTGACTTTTTTTCAATGCATATTTTAAAAAAAAAAGTTTGTAGAGCATTGTGTCCATGTTGTGTTTGAGGTTCCAAGTATTTTCTTGTTTTGTAGTCCACCACCTTATACACGCAATAAAAAAATAAATAAAATACAAACTGATTTAATAAAACATAATTTACTTATAAAACAGTGATAGACATCACTAAATAAAGAGAAAAAATAAAAACACTCAGACCAACATATTGTAAACTTCACCTATGACAAACATGCTAACAGAATATTTGTAATAAAACATAAAAACTGTTTGTTCACGGTTGGTATAAAAGTGCGATTTAAAAAAAACAGGATTTCAAATCTGTTCCTATCTCAGGCCACACAGTTCTGCATTTCCTTGTTTTTCTTAAGCAGACACTGCATCCATCAACGATTATGTACAAATAATGGCCTCTCAATGTCAACATCATTATTATTGACCTCACTCTGAGTTCAGGTATTTCATCTATAAAAGTATCTACAAATACTCCAGTCGTTTACATCCAGTTATAATGTTATTCCAGTTGTGTAGCCACAGGTTGACGATTATTCAGAAGCTCAAAGAATTGATGTGATTTTTCTTTTAAAACTCAGCTGCCTTAACACGCAGATTCCTAAAGAAGAAAGAAAAGTGAAAGTTAGCAACAGCCATGATGTATATAACACAGACAGGTGGTTTCAAAACAACTCTGTGGTTGTAAGGGTGCGCAAAAGAACATCAGGGACCAACCTGACGTGTCAGTTTTTTGGCGGGAGTTCGTTTTCGCTCGTGGATTTGCTGAAGCCGAGTGATCAAGAACTTTTTATCTTCACCCTCCTGAGCAGAGAGAACAATAAACAGTTGAGGTTAATCAAAACGCAAAAACATCAGCAGAGGAGGTATTAATCTTACTGAAGGGCATCTGCCTCCTTTAAATGCTATTGTTTTTAAAATTATCCCAAGTGAAAGAGTTGTGCTAGTAGAATTAATGATGTACATTTTCTATTTGTTCCTGCAGTAAACTGATGATCTTCCTTTGACCGTCAACCACCTGACTATGGAAGTAGATCACTATCCTAAAAAGAAAAGAAAAATTAAAACATTTAAAGCTTGACAAGACAACACCATCCACATTAATAATGTGGTTTCTAGTGATGCAGTTTCTTGCTTCATCACAGATAAAACATACCTATCTGCACTAACTTTGCATCATCTTGTTATAGCAGTGTATTTGAGAGTGTGTGTACTCACAAAAAGATGCCAGCTCCTACAAACAGGAAAAGAGGGTGTTCCACCAGATAAGTGTGTGCCCTGGCCAACAGGGACAGCTTGGGATTATCCTGCTCCAATTCTTCCATCCATCGTTTCCCAGCCTGGAACATGGTTTCGAGTTCACGGAACGGGCCACAGGTTAAAGATGGCTTGACACTGAGGACAGAAAATACAGGTTTTTGATATTTTTTTGATATTTATAAGAAAACTAAACAGGTGAATCATGTAACAGACAATAAACTCAAGTCTGATTCTGTGTTTACTTAGACCGGCTTGTATGAGAAGTACCAACATTTTGGCATAGTTCGCCACCAAATAAATCTCCCTGGTGAAAATGTTAGAACAATGGAATAAAAAAGAAAGAAAAAAAGAATGAGCTAACAGTTACTCCTCACTGTGGATCATTGATTACACAACATTAAGCTGCCATAAGGAGCAATGTAAGATAAAACCTAAGACTCTTGGCCTCTTTGTGTTAACCCTTTAACACCTAATGCATCATATTTGATCCATGCTTTTACTATTTGACCTTTGGACTACACACATTCTTAACACATTTCCTTAACATTTGTGTTTTGTGTTTCATTGTTAAGAATTTTTATTTTGAAAGATTCTATATAAATAAATATTTACTTTACTAACTCTTTTTGTATCCAATTCCATTTTATAAATATCTTCTGCCTCAGAGACCTTTTTAATATTCTCTTGTGAAAAGCGGTCCTTAATGATTCTGTAAATTATTATTTATGGAAAAATAAATAAATAAATGAAAAATAAAATTTGAGATTTTATTTAAGAGTCCAATTAAAAGTTAAAATGCTAAAATATATACATTCTTTTTATTTCATATCTCAGGTTTCATGGAGACTAATGTCATCAGTTTAATGCAGTTTTATTTTCAGTAAAGCAAACTTTGGATGTTGCTATATAAACATCAAAAGCAACCCAGGAACCATTCTATTATGCTTTATGACACCACTCGGTGTAGGATAAAAATCCCGGCGTGGACTTGACTTCCTTGCAAGGAGAAAAAGGTATTCACTAAACGCTTAAAAGTATAGTGTGTAGCTTATTTGTTTTTTTGTTAGCAAAAATCAAGTATCACTTTCATAAATACATATTTTACCAAAGTCTAATCACAATCGCATCCAAATGAAAGGGTTCTTGTAGCTTAGAATGAGTCGTTTATAAAAACATATGTGGTGGCGCACCCAACTGGAGGCTGCTATGTTGCATCACCATCATCGTTTGCTTGCAGTATATTAGCGCACCACTAGGTGGGAGTAATTCTTACAAACTGGGGCATTAAATTGAAATTTCATTCCTTCATTTCCAGGATTATTCCAGTCACTGGAGTTCAGACTGAACACAGTATTGGGTTAAAGTGTTTACTTATTACAATCTAGGAAAAACAGTTTAAGTGCACAGTCCAAGCAGTGACCACCTATAAACTACTGTCGAGCTACAGAAGTTACTAAACCAAATTCATTGGTTGATCATTACATGTTGTCAGATTATGCTGTGGTGTTACAACAAAAGCTGTAACATCCTCAAGTTAAACATGGCTATATCATCTGGGCATGTGGGAAATTACCTCCACATGGTGTACGTGACACACACAGAGGCACCGAGGAAGGAGGGGAAGCAGAGGAGAGTGATGAAAATGGTGGTCATCTGGCTGACTCTGTATGGTTTTTTGGGGGACTGACAGTTCATCATCACACTGCTCTGTGAAGAGAAAAAACACAGCTTGGGGTCAGAGGTCATCATTTCAAAGTATGAGAACTACAGATGAGGTTCAAAACCATATGGATTGACATTAGCCAAGAATGAGCTTTAAGCTACAGATTAAAAAAAAGAAGACAGTATATTAAAAAAAGACATTCACATGCTGAACTGTTCACACATGATACACATGCTGCACAGTTTATACAACACTGGCAGGAATGAAAACAAAGCCAGGGTCAGAAAAAGATCCATTTCTGAGGTGGTTTAACAGCTTAAATGTTTCATTAGATTGAACAGCATCTACCAGCTTAATGTAGAAGAGCAGCAAGAGTTTGAGTATTTGCACTGCAGGTAGGAATGGACTGAAGAGAACACCCAACCTGGAAAAAAAGAAAAATTATTTTTATCACCCCAAACAAGTTATTCGATTCAACTTCACTAAGCAAGACTTAGTGTATATCTTAATATGATGTTTACCAGGCTAAAGTCTGGCCATAGATGAGGTCCAGGACATTTTTGGCGATATCAAACTCTGGTTTCCTCCTCCTCTTCAGGACTTTCTCAGTAAATATCCTGCAGACAGCAGAGGGAGAAGCTAGATGACTTATTAAGCCCCTTTTCGACTGAGCTGCTTCCAGTGCTGGTTCGTAGCTAAAGCCTGACTAAGCACTGGTTCTTTGACTTTCCACCGGCTAAGCACTGGCTTTCAAAACTGGCTCTAAAGAGGCTAACACTCTTTGCTGGGCCAAAGTGAAGAACTGCTTCATTACTGACTCTGTTTATTTACACCTCTTCCTGTAAAGTCCTCTGAGACAACTTTGTTGTAATATAGGGCTATACAAATAAACTTGATTTAACTTCACATTCCTTGCGTCAGCGGTTGGGGGCGGGGTTTCCTACCAACATAAGAGCATGGAAACAAGGAACGACATCTTCAAACCAGCAAAGCAATGGATTATATGAACAAACAAAAATTGGTTTGAGGAGATGACCCAGCATTTCCTGGCATTACGGTTGTCTGCTGAAATCCAAAATAAATTGGACAGGGCCAGTTGGACAAAGCCTGTCTTTGAGCTGGCTATTAAAGTAGCGTTGACCAGCCAGTTAACAAATTAAAAAAGCTGAACAGAGGTTTCAGGGACCAGAAAAGGTAGCTGGGATGCAGCGGCAATGGCACTAGTTTACTTGTATAGGTAAAACTAAAAGGAGACATGCAGTGACTTTTAAACTGGATTTACGACCAAATGTATTACAAATTTGAACAAAAAATATTGTTTATTAATCTCCCATCTTTTTCAGATGTTCCTTATTTGTTTTATTTCATGGCATTTATATATATTTAATCAAGCAGTTATATGGAAACTGTAAAAACTTGCAGTTATTGATGGAAAGACTGACCTCCAAAGCAGCTCTCCAAACAAACTATACAGCAGAGTAAAGATGAAGTCCATGAGGAGGAAGCGATAAAGCTCCTCACCAACAAAACTCTCCCAGCACTGAGACAAGAATCAGACGAGAGGTTAGAATCACACATTAAGTCATTAAGGGAAACGTTTTTCTTGTAGCTGCAAGGAGCAGATTGTCTGTTTTGATATTTGAAAAATAAAGCCTCATCACTGACATTACCTCCAGGCCAATGCTCTGATATTCACCAGCCACCCGACCCAGCCAGTGGTAGCAGAGGATTGCAAGCACACTCACTTTCAGCAACAAGTTCCTGTAAATCAAAGACAGCAAAAAAACATTGTTTCTGAACGATCTTAAACACTGGCATCATCTTGAAAACAACAAGGCTTTAGCTTATACCGGCCGAGAGAGACGTATGTGCGCACAGAGGGAGACTCGTATTCCTCCATCCAGGCTGTAAGATTGAACAGGCCAGGCAACAGCAAGTTGATGAGGGAAACCAGCAGAGGCAGAGCCAGCAGACGGGCTTTCTTTAAGAGGGGATCCTGGGGCACATCAGTTTGTTTCAGGTTCTGTTGAGGTAAGAAGGAACCACAGACTGATAAGTTCCTTTTTTTATGACTAGATTCTTTAAACTGTATACTGTGTGTTGCTATATACGCAAAACGGAACTGAATCTATTGCCATTAAAAAAGCTTCTTCTTACTACCACTAGGGGTCACCAGCATAGTAAAGATCTTCTCGTATAAAAGCACAACCACACTGCTTGTAACCAGGTTGTGATGCAAGAAATCTGATATGGTCACATAGTAGCACTGGTATGAAGTATACAGGTTAGCATGACTGCAAAAGAAAGGAAATGTAACTATTAAGCCTCACCTGGTGGATAAAATCAGAGAAGTAGAAGATAGCTATCACACAGGCAGTGATGCCCGCGATGCAGATTGTCCATGCCAGGCCAGTAACCATCAGCCTCCATAGCTTCTGGCACGCTGTGTTGGTGACACGCTTATCACCCACTTCTGCCAACAGCTCCTGGAAAAGGTGAAGGTGGGAAAGAGGAGGTGGAAAAATAACGAGATAGAAAGAAAAAATGTTTTGAGAGATACGAGAAGCAAAGGGATATTATGAGAGAGGGACAAAGAATGTTTTCAGATCATGACATTCCTGTCTGTCAGTGAGGTAACAGAGAAGGAAACAAAGAGGGAGGAAGAGTCTGAATGTTTGCAAGTACCTTGAGCTGGGTGCAGATATTTTCAGACATCAGTTTTACAGAGTTTTCCTTGATGACCTTGAAATCCCAGGAGCAGAAGACCTTCTTGGTCAAGATACTGTCAGATTTCTCAATTCTGAAGCTCTGACCAAACGATTTAGACATGCTGTTAAGAGATTATGGGTAAACATAAATCACATTGCGCAACAGATTTCTGAATAGCGTTTTGTGTCATCATTTCATCAAAAAAAAAAAACTTACCTGTAAACAAGTATGATACATGTGATGAAAAAGGCCATTCCTATTGTGAAGAAGTATGCTAGTGGCATGTTGTAAGAGAGGTGCTTTGATGTGCAGTTCAGGTTGGATGTATTGAAGACTGAGATGTTCTGCCCTCCAGCTTTATCCCTGGAGCTTCTATTCAGTGTGTAGTTGGAGTAGTACCCGTAATACATCAGTGTGTCAGTGAAATAGCCCTGAGACAAAAACAGGTGGAACAGACAATAGATTGTAGTTCTAGTTTTATGTCATTTTTATTCATTCACGATAACACTTAAAATTTTTGTTAAGGGAGATTACCAAAGTCAGAATATAGACAAGCAAACAGAAATTAATATATGCTTTACAGACCACTTCATCATATCTAGTTTGGTTAGCAATCTTTAAATAGATAAAGATTATTGAACCTTTCTACATGTAAAGACTTGAAACCCTTCTAAAGATAAAAATATAATATACACAAATCCAAACCCTCCATCTTTAAAAAGCTTAGAATTTCTGAATACACATATATTCAAAAGTGAATAATAAATGAGAAAGGTCAGTCAGTCTACAGTACTGGAGATTTAAAAATCAATATAAAAACACCTGGTTCCCAACTTGGCTTTTGTGTCCTCATGTGAGGTTTCATCACATGAATATGTCATCTAGTTTAATCTTTACAGTACATATGTCAGCATAGTGAAGTTTAAATATAACATTTTTGAGTTAAAATTGTTTTAGTGTAAATTCAGCATGTAAATATATAGGAGAACCTACAGTAGCCAGGAAAAAATTTAAGCTGCAAAAATGGCAAAAAGCCAGCATTACAGCAGTGTTTGTCAGTCCTGGTCCTCAGGACCCACTGCCCTGTATGTTTTAAATGTTTTCCAACTCCAACAAACCTGATTCAGATTAACTGAACCCCTTGTCAAGTTCGTTCCAAGCCTGTTAAAGAAGTATGGCAGATTATATCAGTGATCGCCCCCTAACCGCAGTTAATTAGGCATCCATCTTGTTTCCGACCTGTACTCCGAGCTCTATTCTTGTCTTACCTCTTGATCTCTACCTTTCTCTCTCTTCCTTTCATATTTTTCCTCGTGTTTCTTAGATGAATTAGCCATAGTGTACATTCAAAATTGCCAGTATATTGATCTCCAATTGTTGGGGTGTGGCAGGGTGCATAAAGCAAAACTTGGCTGTAAAATGATGCAATGTCCCAGAAGAAAAAGTTAGGAAGTATGGTTTCTCAGCCTTGGGATGCTGCTGGACAGTTACAGCTCCAAGAATGTAAATAATAAATGTCACTGTGTCATCAAAACACATATTTTTAGAGTCAGAAAATTACATAGCGCTATTTTAATGACCTATTCATTGAAGTCAGGCATGTTTAAGTTCAGAAATATCTGGCCTTTATTTTATTTCTTTTTAAATAACTTATTTCATCTATGCATTTGCTTTTATTCTTTCACATTTATGTACTTATTTTCATATTATTTGTTTATTATTTGTCGTTACGTAATTTTTTATGACATTTTATTGAATTCCTCTTTAATTATTTTCTGCATTTTTTTTGTTTTTGATCCCCACAAGGTTACACACTGGAATTTTAAAGATGGCTGTACCATCGGAAACTCAACAACAACTTAACTCACACATCAACATGTGATGAGTGTTTCCTCAAAACTGAAGCCTCATTGCATTTGAGGAGGTGTTACAAAAATATAACACAACAAAACACAGCTTACCTCTCCGGTGAGGAGTTCCAGTCCCGAAAAGGAATTTGTTTTTACAGGCTGCTCTGGAGGATGCATTGCCTGAGGCAACACCAAGAACGCACCCATGACCAAGAATAGGAAGACATTTAAGAAGAGAAGTTTCTTTAGGAATAAGAAATATGACAGGACTCCACTGCCGAAACGCCCGCTCACTCTCTTGAGCGTCACTTGCCACAACTGGAGGGAGTGTAGTAAGGACAACCAGCTGTACCAAGTATGTCTCACAGCCTGGGAAGACATAACACAGAAGATCAGCCTTAGAAAGAAAGAAAAAAAAGGCAAAGCATTGACAGCAAAGAACATGTGTTGTGATTTTGTGATTCCGAAGTCTTAAATGTCTCTGCAGTAGAGCAGCAGTATGAGCCTGAAAACAACACATTCAGGAAGGACTGACATTCAATGACAGCCTTACTGTGTGTGTAACTTTGTGTGTATATCTTTAAATGTAAATCTTTTATCATTTGATAAAACTGATTAAGATTCACATAATGTTCATAGCACACACTCCCAGAACACCTTCGGTACACACCAGCAATGTCAGGAGAACAGAGACGACTATAGGGACATTAAGTTTAGACAGAAATAATCTAGCAATCAGTCAACTATCTGCCACTTGAGACAACATGGTAACACTAACTATACCATTAATAAACTACTATTACAACAAAGCAAATGTGAAACCTGTCTGGGATCAGTTTCAATACTTCTATTGATTCTGTAGTTTATGTTTTTTTTTTTTTCCTTTTTGTTATCCATGTTTCAAAGTACCAAAATTAGTTAATTATATAAGATTGCAGCAGAAAGCTCCTATAGTCCACCTAATGTATCATTACCAACTTAGCTCACATATTTGCACACTGTAAACACACATCATACAAATACCAACGTTCCTCTAAAGCGTTTTTTTAAGCTTTACTTTTCCTTGAGTGCTCACCAAAACCCCCCAAAAAAAGAAATCCTGTCTGATGACTGCTCACTAATGTCTCTACTAACTCACTAATTCATTTTATAAGTTGTTGTGTTTTCATGACATCACACTTTAGTGACATTGAGACGCATAACCACACTACAATCTATTATAGACGTTGTGGATGTGGTTAACAGGAAGGGTGAAGGGTTGACAGGATGGAGGCTCATGGCCAACCAACCAAAGACTGGCAGAAAGGAAATGTTCTGTTTCCAGAGATGGCGCTAAGCTAGTGTGCAGTCTTGGTAATTACAGACTCTAACAGTCAGGCATGCGGCAACAGCACGCCTCATTTTACAGTTTTGCTATGAATGAAAACTTAAAAAAATATCTACACAACTGTTATGTGATTTATTTGTTTGAATATTTAAAAAAAATACTAATCCAGATTTTAGCTGCAAGTATTAACATTGAATTCAATAACATCTTCAATTTTTCATGGTCTTGTATTTTGAGATATTTTGGTTTTTATTCACACCTTAAAAATATGACAAACAATACAAAAGTAAAAAAAATCAATATGTTGCATGTGCTTGAAGTGACTTACTATGATGATGTAATATTTGAGTTGATAGCAACAGGAAAGCCTTCCGTCTAGATCCGTTTCTTTGTCCTTTTGTATTGCTAATCTCCTATATCAGTAAACAAGAAGCAAAATTCAAATGGATTTACAAAATGAATCCAAACAGGAAGGATAAATAGAAATATTTTCACCTAAGTTCACGCTTCTCAACCACACTCAGAGGCATCTCTTGGAGCATCCTCATTCTGTCACCCGCAGACAGGTTCTGCAGGTTGTTCACCAAGCGATCCCTCTTACTCACTGCAACACACCCAACAGTGACATTTACATTACAAACTAGATTTGTTTTAATTTCTTATGTGTGTCCAAACAGTCTAATCTGTGCTGATCTCTGTCCTTACGTCCAGTGTCTTCTCCATCTGTAGTGTCTGCCACCATGCCGTAGCCTCGTATGCTCGGTCTGGCAGAGTGAGAGAAGTCTCTGATAGCTGGTCTGCTTTGCCTGCGTCTCCGTAGTTGCATGGTCCTGTTGTAGTATTGAGAGATGATGGCTCCCCTGCTGCGCCCTGATAGAGAAACAGCATCAGACCCAAATGTATCCTAACAGACTTTATAAGCACTATATTACAGAACATTATGTAATAAGCAGTCCTTTGATTCATCCATCCGTCTATTCATGCTTATTCCAGCACAAGGCTGCAGAGGGACTAGAGCCTATCCAGCTCCCACAAGTTGTAACATGGGATTTCACAAGATACTGTACAGAATATACACTAAGATAACAATGGAATATGAATCATTACTCCCACTGAGTTTCTGACTCTTAACCCAAAAACAAATAAAGCATGTACCAAGCTAATCGTCATCATCAACTTTATCATTATCATCATAACATGCTGAAGCACCTGACCTGTCACAGACAGGAAGATGACAAACTGTTTCCTCATTAAACCACTTAGTTGCAACATGAACTTTTTTCTTTCAGTGCTTAGCATGTGCATGGTGGCACCTGCCATGCCACAATATGAATTAAATTTTTCAATGCAATAGGCTATGCCAATAGACTATGTCCCTTTACTTGTTAAGTGTGGTATTACACTAAGCTAAGGCAACTCTAATGTACATGAAACATTGGTATGTTTTCAGGCTTTATTAGGATATTTCAGAAACATAAATGAATTAGCCTTGTTCATGTTTTCTCAAGTGGCCATTTATGTTAAAGTACTTGAATGATAAGTTTTACAATAAAGATTTGCTATATCACCTTCTAAAATTAAGCTGTGTCACAACAGTTCAATTGAGAAGTTAGCTGAAAAGTTTATTCTCAACCAGTAGCAGCTTTCACCATTGTCACTAGCATGAGCAATTTGTTCTCTTATCTGGGAAGAACTGAACGTCATATGTCAAAATATCTGTAAAACCCCTCAAACTCTTTGGCCAAGAATGCGCTAATTTTGACTAAATATATCTTTGAATAAATAAACATTGACCGTAGGTTTATTTCATCAATACTTACCAATGGTGCGACTGGGCATGGAGGAAAGGATCTTCAAGGTGGCCGAAGACCAGCGTTCAGCAATGAGGGGTTCAACTGGTCTTTCACTGCCCTCAAATTCATTGTCACTTTGTTCCCTATAAGGCCTCCTAAATTCGTGCGGAGGACTTGACAAATAGGCCACATTGTCTGTTGAAAAATTTGGAGTTAGATGTTTACAAGGTCATTTTTTAAACCTTTTTTAAAGATGATTTCGTTTTTTTTCTGAATTAAAGGGTGACTCTCATGTAAATGTGGCCTGTGTGATGCTATCATGTCAATATGGAGCAAAATCTCTTAATGTTTCTAACACCTTGTTGAATCTTTGCTAAAGTGAGAGGAGAAAAAAAGAGAAAGAGCAAGAAATACAACAAGAGTTGATATTTTTACCCCCTTGAGAGAGCTCAAAGTAGAGATTGTGTGCAAAACAAATGCCGAATTAGCCATTGTTAGGGGGCACCTCAGTAAGAAGATCTGCCAAAGATCAGTAGGGGGGCTTGAAGGCAGTTCAGCTCTGCAGCCCCAAACCTCTGGGACTCATTACCTGCTGCCATCTGATGAGCCCCGTCACTGGACGTTAAAAAATTATCAAACACCACCTCTTTATCACTGCTTACAATATCTACTATTTCCTTGTACTTCGTCTATCTTTATGTCTTGTTTTTATGTAACCGCACCATGTAAAGCAGCCTAGGTGTTTAAAATGCTGCTTTATAAATTAAAGTTTTCATTATTATTATTATTATCAATGGGGGTCCAACCCAGCACTTGCAATGTGTACCTAAAAGTGGCTAGTGAGCATATTGACATTAACTGGCTCATATAGACATTCACTTCATTTCTTCTCATGCAGGGACTGTGTTTACTCAAACTGTGTACCTCGGCCCTCCTCATCCAGCTCTTCTTGCAGCTGCTGCAGCTCAAAAGCCTCATGCAGTCCTTCATTCTGACTCTGTTCTGCGATCAGCTGGTGGAACAAGTCCTGAACTCCTTCCTCATCTGCTGGGCTCCTAACAGCGGGGCACATGCGCAAGAGGATAGATTAAAAGGCAGGAATACAGGCTTGATCTGAATCTATTTTCACCATATAAAGTCCTCTTAGAACTTGAGGAAACTGACAGTTCTGTAGATAAAACACAGCAACTTTCTGAGTTAGTGACCAGAGGAAGAAACTGAGACCCAGGTGGCTGTCTGTAGGACCCTTTTCATGTACTATTTAGATGTACTATAAATAAAAGCCAACAAGACTTATTGTATCCATCTTGTTACAGCAAAAAGGCAAAAATATCAAATGAAAAGAGACAGAATGTTCAGTTCTGTTTGATTTCTAAGCAGATAGCACATTAGGCAAAACAAACAGATTCAAACACTGATTCAACCAAACATGAACCCATTCTGTGAAGACAATGAGTTGGAGATTAACAGCTGGTCACATGATGCAAAAAGAAAAACACACATCAAAGCTCTGGGACAAAGAGCATTATATTCTGCCTTCCCCATTAATCTTCCCACCTTTCCACTCTCACAGCCTTCATGTTAAGCTATGTACAATAAACTGACAGCTTACATGAAAAACAAATATTAAGAATAAAAAATAAAAAAACAACATGTTAAGACTTACTCTAGACCAGCTTCCATGAGGGAGTGGTGCAGGTCAAAGTTAATATTTTGAGCCATTCTTCCTGTTCCTCTCTGTCGAACTGTCCAGCTGTCGGCTCACTGTTGGCCAATCACAGACGGTTTACACCCTCATCTGCTCAGACTTGTCCTCCGCTCCCACCATGGTGTTTATTCCACTACCTGAAAGAGGTGGAGAAAAAGCAGGAGAGGTGGGGCAATGAGTGTGTTAGAAGTAAGGAAAAATATTCCAACACACTCCCTTGGAATTTGAACACTCATGTTACGGCTTGTCCTAAACTGTTACATGTCTAGGAAACAAAAACCTATATGACAACTGACTGGTTTTCCAATCTTGGGTCAGACTGAAAATTTGAATTCATTTGTAATCCAAGTATGCAGAAGTTTAAATATAAAAGAAATGCACTGTTCGTTTACACATTTGCTTATTATCCTGCATGCTCCATATATTTGACTTTACAATAAGCATGAGGGACAATGACTCGTGAAAGATTTAGTCACTTTGCCCAGATTCATGAGAGCTCTATTGTTACAGGGACTGTGGTCGGAGTCAGATGGCACACAGTGTCGCCAGTGGAGAGACAAAATGATGCAATGTCAGACCAAAACTTTGGTCAGACATTACTAGAATGAGAGAACACATGTTTTGTTTGTCAGTTTTATTAAGCGCTTGTTTATGTACATCAACTTCATATAAAGTCCTATCAATGATCCAAATAGGAAATTTTCTGATGCTTAAATGCATAACCACAAATGAATCCATAAATCCAGGTCAACTTTAGAGACTAACAAAACCGTTTTGCAAATTCTTTTGAACAACAACAGCTATAGAACCTGTTCTTTGGACATTGTACTTAACAAAAAGGATTACATGACAATACAAACATGTCTTACAGTCAGGAAGTGCAAGACATCATCAAAGTTGAAATATAAGGAAACGTTTAGCATATTGTTACCAGTATTAGGAGGAAACAAAATCTTTTTAAAAAATTAACTGATTACTTTTTTAAGTTTCAGGGCTAATGAACTGTATATGCTTTCAATCCAAATTTCTAAAATTTAAGGAATTTTTTTCCTACCTATACAGTTTAGATTCTGTTAACACTCTTTAATATCAGTGGGTTTATGTGATTATTGTAGGTAATGAAATTAATGTAAAAGTATCCATCATGAGCACAATGCTTTGTTGTTGTTTTTTTTTAAGTAAGACTTGTGTCAGGATGTTTTGCCATATTGCTCTGAATCTTAAGCTTGAACAGCTAATGATTTAATTTTACAAAAAAGACTAGTTAAAACTATTAACAACTATTAAGCTATTCTCAAACTGTCGTTACACTGCAAGCGGGTTGCAATACAGATTAAACACTTCTGTGTAATGATTTTAAATAGATTTAAAGTATATAGAAAAACAAAAGTAAGCCTTTTAATACAAACACTCATTGCACAATATGGAGCTGACTTACATCTCAAATATGGAGAACTGGTAAAACAACATAGCAGATGACCGTGATTTCAGTTGTCGAAGCTATTTCCTGTTTACATACGCTAACAGCGGTGACAGAAACTCCAAACAGTACGGGTGACTGAACTCTGACCAGCCTGTGTTTTCCATGTGGAAACATCCGATCAGCTTGAGAGTTTGTTTGAGTTTTAATATTCCTGACAGCAGCTTCTGCAGATATGTGCTATCCGATTCTACAGATACCCAGTAATTTAACAAGGTTTGATTCAACATTACACAGACTTTCAAAATTCACACAGACATGAATTGTATGCATGAGTCTGTGTAACAATTAAACTACCGGTTAAAAAAAACACCAAAAACAGTACTGGAAGTACCTACAGTTGAGACATCTGCTGAAACAGCCGCTTGGTTTGGTCTTGAAGCCCCCACCTGATGGGACCTTTCCTGAATTAGTCTTGAGACCTTTTTCTTTTTAAATCAATCTGGGATTTGGGAAAGTGACATGGAGCTGTCATTCACAGAGGCACTCCAGAGAAGGCTGATTCAGAGTTGGCCCATGTTGAAAGCGGTACATTAGTGGATATGTTCCGGATTTTGGTTGACCACACCCACCTCAGTCAAAAAAATGACTGGTTGGAGTATTTCTTTTACTCCTAACCTGTTTACCCTGCTGCATTAGATCATTTGTCCACCACTCGCTGAATAGACTTAGAATGCATTTATGCTGAGATGGAAACTTGTTAAAGAATTGAGATCCTCCTCTTCACCAGCATCTTCACTTTGGTACTTCTCCCTTGGGCAGGTGGCTGCCCTCGAACATCTAACCCACAGACTCTATGGTGAAGTGGAGTTCAACTTAAAACGGGGTTAATATTGCTCTCACATCAAGTTACCAGCTTATAAAAGCTCCCATGGACTGAGTGACACACAACCCTGGTATCATGTCAAAGTACAATGTGTAAATTGTTTGAGCTACTGACTATTGTGATCACCATTCTGTAATGTTGTTGATTTTGCTGTTGCTTGTCTGTCTATACTAAACAAAAATGTTAATAACAAAAAAAACAAAAAAAAAAACAATGAAAACTGTTTTCCTGCACAGATGACACGTTTTTAATGGGAGTGCTCAGTGTGCGGATAAAGTGTACCACCTGGAATAACTACATGCAACAAGTACAGGGGTTAATCCTTAAACATGCAAGAATATGCAGGAAAACACTGCAAGACAAGACAAAGACCTTTTGCTTCAGGTGTAAATATTTCTGATTTTGGCCCTGAAAAAATACGATCCATGCAGTATATTTGAAGCAGAGTGCAGCCCCAAAAATCCCTGAATAATCTGACAAAATTACTAAATGGCTTAGAAATGTTCCTCTACCCTATTCCCTCTATTACAACCCGGCTTATTAATTAAATAATTATTTAAACAATCTACAGCACACATATGTTTTCTGTTTCCCCCTCTCAAACATACTTTTCTCATTACACCATGTTTCCAGGATCGTATTACACTTTTATGTGTTCATTTCCAAGTACATCTATTATTCTGATCTTTCTTGTGCAACTTAAATGCTTGTAGTTTATAACTTCTATGGCACAGTCAAACACACAATGGACTTATGCATAATAACTGGACTTATTTTTACTGTATTTCTTCTTTTATGTTTATGTTATTAAAAACATTTGTGACTAAATCCAGGGAAGGATCTTGTGGGAGTGGGACAAAAACTCAAAAACAGCCAGAGGGTTAAAGTTGAGTTGTTGTGCTGCCAAATAAAATATCCTGGAAGCAAAGTGGGGGAAAAAGAACTTGGATCAGTTCAATGTGAGCTTAAGTTGGGTTAAAGAAATATAAATATAAAGTATAGCCTATAAATCAAACCGTTCTGAACACACAAAAATAGGTAGACACTTTCCAGCTGAAACAAATGCCAATTATCAATAGATATAAGGGTGAAACGTGCTGTAATCATAAAGAAGAGGGAGGGGTGTAAAGTAATCTGTCCATCCTGACATTCCCTCAGCAACTGGAAGGCAATCAGTTTCCACAGTGCAGAAAAGGGCAGCAGCTGGGAAGGACAAAGCTTCAGTCAACGGGGCAACAGGGAAACTTGCATTTCAATACTCTGAAGTCTAGCATCAAGGTTTGTGCTACTGGGAGGAAAATGTAGCTGGATAATGGAGATCTAAAGTTCTGTCTTTGAGACAGGCTAAGCAAATGTTAGACAAGAAAAGGAAACTGAAAAAATGATAACATGCCAGACGATTGCTGACAGTGGAGAATTTCTGCATGAGATGCTGCCTGGCATGTTTACAAACACAATTACTGCATTCATTTGAAGCACCTGATTCAGAACAATGGACACAAAATTAAAGGTTTGCAAACACAGACGTGAGAAGAAATATAAATAAATAAAATGAAAATTAAAAACTCTTATTTCCAAGGGTTAAAGGGAGGGGAGCACAAAATGACTCCTGCAGCGACAGCAACCTGCCTCTACACAACACACCAGGAAAGTTCACCCACCAGATCGTGAAATCTGTGTATGCATCTCTGCCTAATACGACCCTATCCTAAAAAGACAAAGGTAAAATCGCACAGTCTCATTTAAACATCGACTTCTTTCGGGCACTTTTGTCTTTTTCGTTGTTGTTTTGTCGACTAACTAAAACGATAAACAATCAATGAAAAGCAGCAAGCGAACCTGTTAGTAACTTTCATTAAACTGACCAAAGTTTATCTAGGACTTTACCACAAATTTGAATGTCTACACATAAAAAGGTGGTCAAATAAAGCAAATCAACAGTTAAACTTGTCAATGGTTGTCAACTCACCCGCTCGTATAGTCGACAAACCCGTTGAGTTGGACTCTTCTTGCCAGTTTGTTAGTCAGTGAACATATGGACTGCACGCTCAACAGAAACTGCTGGGACAAACCATTGTCTGTTTTACTTTTAAACATTAAAGATTAAAGCAAAGGGTTAAACACATCGCTCACGGAAAATCCACAGGTAATTGTTTATTATATGTTATAGTTTACAAATGCCTTAACCTTCTACTTAATATGAAGTTCCTTTCCTAAAAGTTGCCCCCGCACAAGCCCTGTTGGTTCAGTCCTATTCAGCCTCATTGGCATTTGCTCAAACAATTCATTGTCACACAAAGAGACATCATACTTTGAATTAGAAGGTCCATCAATTTTTAATTTCGTGAAGTCATTACTTTGAATAATTTTTGTATAACACATACTACCACTTGCATCTGCGTAGTTAGAGCAAGCTCGTACTAAAATTATATCTTATTAAAAATCTTATAACATAATTATACCTTCCAGAGAGAGGACAATTAAGCACTTTTGAACTTGGACCTTTATTATAAAGTTTTAATTATTTTATTTTACTTTATTATTTTTTACTTTAGGATGAATGGTTTTAATGTATGTCTGAAGCAGTTGACCACAATGAATTTCCTTCAGGATTAATAAAGTTTAATCAATCAATCAATCAATCAATATCATAGGACTTTTCTGTGGCTTCATTTTAATGTAAATTAAAATTAATGTAAGGTTTTAAAGTTTCAGTAGAATTGAAACCAATTGTGATTAAATAAGCGTAAGAGATTATGCCCACACTCAAGTTTCCTTGTAAACTAAAAGGCTATGTTGTGAAGTGAGTGGGTGTTAAGAACCATTTTGCTAAATCATATGCAATCTGGTGAAACAGCAAATGGTGAAACACTTCCCCGAATATACAATAATATCCTGTCACATGAGTGTTTATACGCACTGATGAACTAACCATTAATGACTACTTTCCTAAGTGTTTTATTATCAGAAAGAGTGGAAGAAATTATTTGTGACCTTAGAAATTTTCAACTGATACTGGACCATTTCAGTTTAAACACAATTTTTATTTAGTTTCACACCTTCGTACATCTCATGAGCATTAGATTGCACATAAACAATATAAAATTAAATAATTTAAATAATCATAAAACATTTAATGCCATTAGGGTTTCCAGGCCTAAACTTGCACTCAGATGCAACTGCTCTCATCTAATTTTTTTCTAGACAATGTTGTCTGATGTCTGGCAGCTCAACGTGTCCCTGTGTGTATTCTCTTGTGCTGCTACTAGTGCAACAAATGCACTCATCTGCATCCTGTCATGTGATTTCCTGAGATATGTCAAATTAAGCCTCACTGTGGACAGAAGCAACATCTGCTCCACCTGATATGTCGATAGTGTTTGAGGGAAGATGTGAACTTGAGCCACTCAGAGGTCTTTGCTTCAGTGTGACGCCTGCTGTGAACTGCAAAGTAGGACTGAGGAAGTTACTTTGTACTTTACAGAACTTTAAACTGCAGCTTGGGTTAGATGCATTGTCGATAAAGAGAGATTTTTTTTTAAAAAAAATTCAAAAAAGAGGAAGTACTGAGGAAAATGGAGGGGACAAAAAATGTGAACTTCATGAGACTCTTATCAGGTAACAGAAAACAAAACAGATGACTTTTCTCCATCTTTGTGTGTGTTAGAGGGACAACTTGCTTGTTCTTCATGTGTCAGTACCTAGAGTTTCTCTTATTTGTGTGCAACTACATTATTGCTTGTTTGTTGTAACTCGTACGCAGTAAACATGTACTGTGAACTGCTAGATGAAACAAAGGGTCCTGATCGCTTTCTGTCCGTTAGGTTCGTGACAAGTGTCCAACATGTAAACATTCATGCATCATTTTCAGTCATAAAGTCAAGAATTAGAATTAGAATATGTTTAATAAAGACATTTCTTTGCATACAGAAGCAACATAAAACTGTCACGTTAGTTCACATGTCCAAGGAAATTGTACATTAGATGCTTGTTTAACATGTTCACAAATAATGCATAACAGGAAAGTGTGAGCTTTTTTTCACCACAGATGAAAGCACTGGGTCAACCCTGTCTTCAGACTCCTGTGAGTACTACCAGACTGAGATATTTGACCTGCTACCCAGCATCCAAGCTTCCCGGCCTGAGCAGAAAAGATGTGGTCCTTTGGAAGCCGCTGAGGCCTACCATGGTGGTCCAGATCCTGCAGAAGGCAACAGCCAGGGCCACCTGTCCAGAGAACCTAGAGACAAGTTGTCTATGCAGCCAATCAGAAACCTGGCCATGTGTATACAGGCAAAGAGAGGTGCCAGGTGGGCAACTTTATCACATACTGTTCCTACTGAAGCTAAAGATTAGTTTGATTTTAAGGGGTAAAAACTCATTCTATTAATCACAACAGAATAGTTTTATTAAATGCAATCTGTTTACAAAAGAGTTGATTTCCTTTGCAAAATATAAAATAAAACTGAGTGGAATCATTTGCAAACCACTTAAACTCTATATTGAATTATTGATTAGAAGTATTAAATTATTTGTGTTTTCTTGTTTTTTCTTTCTTTTTTTTTGTCTTTTCAAATTTAATGCAAATACATTTAGTTTGTTTTGTTTTTTAAACAAGGTTTAGCACTGTTCTCTGTCAGGATTATTATTGCAACACCACATCATCAGCAGGGTAAAACTAACCTGTCTCAGATGGTTATTTCTGTTTTTTTTAACAGCACCCTGAGTGTTCGGAAGCTGAAAACACAAACTACTGTTTAGGTTTCAAAGCAAAATGTCAAGGCGTCTAATGTGTATAGTATTTCAGTGACTTAACAGTTCGAGATCTCCTGGATTTCTATGTGATGGTCAGAAACCAGGAAATGACTCTGTTGCAGATATCAGAAAAAACACAGAGTAGCAGTCTAGAGGGCAGAATTTATTTAACAAATCAAAGATCATACATGTTCCTTGTTAGAAACAACACAAAAGTTAATCCTCCTCAGAGCTACTGAAGTTGAACAGTTGGATTATGTATATATGCATGTATTTCAGAAGATAACAGTCATGAAATACTGGTTTCACAGTTGTCCCTATGGATAGGGCTTATTCCAGTGTTTCATAATCTATTGACAGTATTAATACTCAAAGTTTTGGTTTGATATAGTCTTATCTATTCCTCAAAGTCAAAACTCTTAAATCTGACTTGACTTAACACATCTCCCCACACAGCCAGTCCAGTGTTAAGTTTTCTTGGCGTGAACTTATTTAGTTTTTGATGGTATTTTTGTGGTTAATGTACTGATCTGGCATGTTTGATTAAAAAGGAATTAATTGAATAGTATTCCTATGCTGCTGACTAGGGAAAGGAGGAGGATGCAAATCAGCAATATTGGTTTTTGGAAGTCTTGGGGGCGAAGCCAGAGCATCAACAGGAAGAGGGCGTGGGCTCAGATGGCACAGATGCTGTCCAGCCTGTTGCCATGGCAGCAGATGTTCCACAAAATTGAAGGTAAGACAGCCCAAGTACATTTTTTGCAAAGTATGTTTACTGTATGTATTCCTGTATGGTTGTTGTAACAGAACTGCACCATCATGACCTTTGCCTTGGCGTTTAACCTTTGAGCAATCTTTTCCAGGCCGGTTTGGAGTTGGCGTGAAGGCCTATTTTGTTTTCCTCAGATATCTGATTTACTTGAACCTGCTACATTGTGTTCTCATCTGGGGTTTCATTATGGGACCCACAACATTTTTGGGCAGAAGCAACAATGGTGAGTCAGCAGTAATTACAGTCAGCAGTGGATCAAATACAGCTTCATGTAGATTCCTGGAGATAACTCTCCTCTGTGACTTCAACAGAACCACTGAGATTTGGAGGAAATGACTCTGTTTTAGATTTCTTCCTGGGAACAGTAAGAATTTTTCTACTCCTACATGTTTAGGTAATACTTTTCATATGATGAATACTTCACTCTGCTCTCTACAGGGCTTTCTGAATCGATCTCCTGCTTTCTTTGGCTTTTACACTCGTGGTTCTCTGAGTTTACCCTGTTTGAATACACCTCTGTTGTACCTTGCTGGAATCCTCACCATCTTTCTCCTCAGTCTCATTATGGTGGTCCGCAGGTTAGTAATCCACAGTAATGCTGCAAAAATCTAACTAGTCAGGTTCCTCACATGTGCTTACCTCTCACAGAACAACCGTTGGCTACAAACACACCTGGATGCTTGGAAAGCGTTACAGTGTGAATGTCTGCTTTAAGGTCTTCTGTGGCTGGGACTTTACTATCCATGATCCTGCAGCTGCTACTCTCAAACAGAGCTTCATCAGAAATGACCTCAAGGTGACTGGACAGATTCTCTACCCATGTAATCTTCAACCTTAAAAGGTCATATTTTGTTTTGGTGGCAAAGTACTGGGCCACATATTAGAGGTACTTCTAATAATACAGTCTTCAATCAACACTTTTCTAAAACACTTATCATGCAAGTCAAATTTTACGAGGTATAAGCTTCAGACTTTACAAACTTAATTTTAACTGAATGACCAATAAACGCAGAGTATATCTTTATTACCTGAAGGATGTAAACTTACGGTTCCTGCTAAGCAATTCTCATGAGCAACTTTGTTTCCTAAAAAGTTGGCATTTTAGAATAGAATAGAATAGAATAGAATGCCTTTATTGTCATTATACAACGGTACAACGAGATTAAGCCATCACCAAA
>JBAMHW010000004.1:27240415-27255373 GCA_037177495.1 Rhadinocentrus ornatus
AATATCTCCGTAAACGTCTATTTGTGTATTGCACAGGGTGAGATTCACATTTTAGAGTTCAATATGGTTATTGCCCGAGGGAAAAAGCTGTTTTTAAACCGGTTTGTTCTGGTCTTGAGGCACCTGTAGCGCCTTCCAGAGGGCAGCAGGGACCAACAGACCAGAGCCGGGGTGGGAGCTGTCCTTTATAATGTTCGTGGCTTTGCTGAGGCAGCGGGAGGTGTAGATGTCTGTTATGGAAGGGAGACAGCAGCCGATGATCTTTTGTGCTGTCTTTATGACTCTCTGCATAATTTGCAATAAATGAATAAATTTGATGTCTAAATAACTGGGACAGAGCTAGAAAAGATATGTAATGTTTAAGAAAACATCTGTTTGACCATTAAACTAATTAGTATAAATCGAAACAAGGTAATCACTCAATTTGGGGGATTTTATCAATTGTAAATAAAACAATTTGTAAATAAATACAGTCCCTGACCCCCCAGAGACGAGTTGAGGTGCGTCCACTTGCGTTTTTTTCTGTGTTTGTTTGATTTTTAACATTTCATATGTTTTCTTCACATGGAAATTGTGTTTTAGGAGCACAAAAACACTCACTTTTGAAACCAGCTCCCAAAGTGAATAAATGGGGTCACCAAAATCTGCTTTACAAAAATGTTTTAAAACATATATCCATACTCAGAAATTTAAAAAAAAATCTATTTAATAGGCCAAACCTTGTGCATCCAATCAGTTTTGGTCAAGAACTGTGTGGTTTATGAACCTTAAATTGCAAGATATTTCCAGAATACAACACTCACAAAAGGTGGTTATGAACAGGTGATGCAGCACAGTGATAAACAAGCTGCTCTCCCAAATTTTTACATTTCTTAGTCTCACAGTGTCAGAATTGTAGTATATTTAGTATAAAGCTTACTGTCACTAGCAACAGCCTGGTGGAAACATACTGCGTGCTTCTTGTGTTTATTACTTCTAATGTAATGGAATCATTAATAGAAACTGAGGCTTTTTGTATGTCTTTATCAGCTCTTTTTGGAGGAACAGAGCTTCTCTTTACGAAAGGCTCAGAGGACACTTGGACAGAAGGTGCGTCTCTACCTGCTCAGGTTTATCCTCAACCTGCTTGTGTTGTGTCTGCTTGGTGGGGCTTTTTGCCTCATTTACTTTTCCACAAGTGTCGCAAAGGTAAGGATTTGATCCTGAAAATTTTGTTTTGCTGCAGTTTATCATTTAATTTGCTGATCAGTTATTAATAGGTGACTTTTTTAGACAGGACACCACTGGTTAATCAACCTGGTTCTTCATTATCTCCCTCCCATCACAATCACACTCATCAACCTCACCCTCCCGCACATGTTCTGTAAGATCTCATCTTTTGAAGACTACTCTTTTACTGTTCAAGTGAATACCACACTTTTGAGGTAAGCTGCTGAAATGTACAAACACCTGCCATACCCAGAGACAATCATCTGTATAAATCAACTATTTCTTTTATTCAGGAGTATTTTCTTGAAGCTGGCTTCCCTGGGGATCTTCTTGGTTTTACTCTTTCGAAAAGTGAGTTGAGAGTGATACTTAATGTTTCAGACACATTTATGTACGTTTTAAGATTCCTGACATTGCTTTCTGATCAGGGATTTTTAGGTTTTTACTTCATTTGTGTTTCTTTTAAACAGCTTCCAGCTACATGTAGCGAAAACTACTTTGGCAGAGAAATGTACAAGCTGTGTATCTTCAGCTTCCTCTCCACTTTCTGCAATGCCTTTCTGTTTAACTACCCCAGGAAGTGGGTTTGTTTGAGACCAGTGATTTCTTTTTTTAGTCATAATCGTAGTTTGAATGTAAAGATCGTATATGTTTGATGTCTCTCAGTTTCTGTTGCTGTCATTGCTTATAAACGTCTTCTCTTTCTTCTGTTTGGCAGGCTTTTGCAGGAGCATTATCCTGGATCCTTGCTGGTTCGGTTGTCAGGGAAACAGAATTTCCTGATCCCTTTCCATGTGCTGGATCTGGTATATGGTCAAACTGTGTCATGGGTTGGAGTCTACTACTGCCCTCTGCTGCCTCTCATAGGAACCATCTTTTTGATAGCCACTCTCTACATCAAAAAGGTTGTTTGAATCATGGAAGAAATAGACTGCTGATTATAAAAGAAAAAAACAACATGTTATGATTAATGTCATGAAAACAGGAACAGGACAAATTGCATAAACAGCAGCTCATTTCCTAAAATAAATAAATAAATAAATAAAAACTGGCATTATAAATAATAATAAGTAGTAGTAGAAAAAGAAGAAGAAGAAGAGAAAAAAAACAGGCTGGATGGTAGTTCAACAAAACCTGAGATCCCAATCAAGCTTGTAAACAAATAGTTAAAGGTAAAAATAACTGCCTGAAGGCTTGGCAAGTGCAAAAAAACATGTATATACCATAATCAGATGCTACAGATGCTGGAACAAAACAACAACAGCCAAAATGTATAAATGAAAAAGAAATACAGTTAGTGAATTAAGAGTTTGACAAACAAAATTAATTCATTTTTCAATAGGAAAGTCTAATGAAATGTGCTTTCTTGCCAAGACTTAAGTTAAATGGTCAATTATACTTCCAGCTACAGCTGGCTATGAAAGTCCATTTCTGCCACAAAAACATTTTCACGTAGTATGTCCAAATTGAGACCCTAAATATAATAATTATGACTTTAAAGTAACACTACATAAGTTTATAACACTAAAACTCTGTGCTTCTATCTTGGTATGATGACACACTGACATTTATTATGTACAGTCCTGGAGCTTTCTTTGCCCTGCAATGTCCAGGGAGAAACTACACCTCACCTACACCTATGTTTTGCTTTATCACCATGTCACACTCCAGCAATTGAATAAAAATAATGCCCATTGTGAATGCACACCATAGGTGATACTGCAAAGAAAGATAGGTGGGTAGATGGGTAGAAGCGAGGAAAAGAAAGACAGGAAGTGACAGCAATAGATAAGACAAGAGTCAACATTAGATGCACATTTACTGGCTGGAGAGAGTTCAGAGAAGAGACAGGATGCAAGACAGATTCCAAATTATCTGTCATAGGGGGAGCCAAATTCTGGCAAGGTTCAGTAGTGCAGCTTTAAATTTAGAGATACTGTGTGGAGATTTTTAATTTACAAATGACAGAAACAGGCCTCCATAGAAAGCAACAGCTTAGTTAAGCTAAAAATACAATAAAAACATTATTCATCTTACCTGCACACTGTGTGTAAAAAAACTAAATATAAATTGATGACGATGCTATTTAGGGTTAAATGAAAACCAGTGTGAGTTTGCTGCAATAGCTCTTCCCTCCTGTTTCCTATCTTTTTGCTAAGATAAGCTAACTAATCTCCAACTGTAGCTTCATTTTTACCTAAGAGAGAGTGGACTGGTATTGGTGTGACTCTTGAATTTCAAATTATATTTGTGTAATAAAAGCATATATATATTTTTTATATTCCCTAAACCCAAGATTTTAAAACTGGGAGTTGTGTCTTCACTGACCTGCTTGTAGTTTATTTTCTGCCAAGCTAATGGGTTGGTGACTAGAAGTATTGATTACTATAATGTGTATCTGAATATTTTGCTGTATTTTCAGTTCAGTGTCCTGCGTTGCTGTGTGGCAGAGCAAAGGATGTTTCGTGCCTCTAACTCCTCAGTTTTATTCCACTTCATGTTGCTGCTGGGTCTCTTCATGGCCGTGGCTACACTGAGCCTGGACCTGTGTCTAAAAGTTGACGAAAACATGTACTGACATTTCTGGAACTCTTTTCCGAGATCAAATTTTATCTACAACACTTATCGTGAATTGTCCACAGACACAGTTCTTTCTTGTGATTTAGTTGAACATTTTAGCTTTATAAGTATCCTAAAGATTTGCTTCTCTGGTCTTTGCTCAAGGGTCCACTGTGGTCCTTTTGGAAGTGGAGAAAATGTGTTTAATGTGACAAGAGTTTGTGTGAAAAGTCTTCCCAGCCCAGCCCAGACTGCTCTCCGCTACCTGGCCTCTGAGGCCTTTGCTTTCCCACTCATACTAGCTGAGATGTGAGTTTTTACCCTGTTTTCCCTGTTCCACTGTTCCACAAGGGTGTGAGGGAACTCAAGCTTGTTGTGGTGTAAAAGAAATTTGTTTTTCTTTAAGTAACTGTTAAATATTTTGCTACCATTTGCCATATGTCAAATGTGACATGAAAGATATTGTTTCCTCAGAATCATCTTAACCTCATATGTGTCACGGGGACGAGCCAATCAAAAGGCCATTGAGAGACTAAAAGACATGCTTGTTGTGGTAAATATATTTCATCAGCTATGCTGCTAGTTTTTGGTTTTCTTTTTTTACATCTAGTTCTTTTTTGTAGAATAAATAGATAAATCACTCACCAAAAAACAAAATTAAGCTCTGTGTGTTCATGTTGTCCCAACAGACCAGCTCAGATAAGCGTTTCCTAGTGAAGCAGCATGCGACGTTGCAGAGAAGCCGAAAGAAGGCCAGCAGAGTTTGTTCTACAGCTATTGAGGAGGACGTCCCCTCAGTTGCTGGAAAGCTGCCTCTCCAAACATCTAAAACAGTTTAAGCAACTGGTTTTGTCCACAGACTCCAACTTACAAAAAACAAAACAAAGGTTTTAAAAAGTTTCAAAGCATGAAGATAAAGATGAGTTGACCAAAAATGAGAAGTCAGACGACTGCTCACACTTTTTCAGATATATGAATATCAAGATTAAGGAAAGGCTTCTGCAAAAGTTACACCAGTATTACTGTAACCTTCATATGGTGCGTTTTATTGTTTGTTTTTTATATGACTGTAAATTTCCTAGTATTCAAGTAACTGTGATTTTTTTCCATTTGTTCAATAAAACCTGTGTGGTTTATGTATGTTTTATAATCTTTACTTGGATGTGACATCATATAGATACTTAAAATGCAGTCTAATATGTTATCTACTCACAGCATACGTGTAACACCCATTCACTTTGACTGACTCACACACACGCATGCACAATGAGACACCAACATGCAACCAGAAACAAAACATACCAAAGATACATAGAACTGTTATGAAGAACCATCACACTCTTAACCTGATGCCACTTCTGGGTGAGTTTGCCTTTGTAATTTTTTATTTTTTTATCAAAAAATTAACCTAAATAGATTATTTACTTGGCAAATATTCTTAATGGCACATGTTGATTTTTTCCCCTTCCCCAGCTCTGGCAAGTTTGCTCGTCAAGATAAGTAAGTGTGATGCTTCAGATATGAAGCTCTGTTTATTAATCTCTGGCATGTGTCTTCTATGGTTAAAGCCTTTTTAAATTATTAGAGCAGTAGGTAACCAGTGTAGTCAGCGGGAAGTTTATGTCGAATAATATGAATTATAGTGCATTTATTGTTATTTCACCTGCAATAGGGTTCCAAGCAGTCTATTTAATTTTATTCTTCAGGTGAATCGAGCTCCCTTCACCCACAGTTGACTGGGCCAGACATGGCCTATCTCAACTCAAGGGTGGCTTTCCGATGTTTTACTCCAAGCTCTTCTCCACCAGTCACCTATGAGCTAATGAGGGACAGCACTTTCCTGATTGGCACACATGTTGATCAGGAAGGGGATCAAGCTGCAGTATTCTCCCTAAAGGTCACTGCAGCATCACACGGGTCATACCAGTGCAAGGTGACAGCAGGAGGAAGCTCAGGAGCCAGCAACAGCATTAAACTGAGCATAGTTAGTGAGTATCTGATTGTGGGCATTTTACTGAAAATTGCAAAGCTTTAGCTTGTTCTATCATCTCCATAAATGTGTAATTCCTTTATTTCTAGCTCCAGCATCAAACACCAGAGTGACCTCTGAGCCCTTCCCCCCAGTTGCATATGAGGGATCAGGCATCATTCTGAGCTGCGATGTTGACATGGGCTCACACCTTTCCTACACATGGTTTTTCAACAGGAAGGAACTGGCATCTTCTACGTCAGACTTGCATGTCTCTGGAAACAAGCTTGTGATAGAAAGAGTGACTCCAGAGCATGCTGGAAATTATTATTGCATTGCTTGGTCCATGGTACAGGACATCAGGAGGTTTTCCACCAGCACAGAAGTCCAATTGATAATAAAAGGTGAATATAGACATAGGACAAATTTCCATTATTTATGTTTTGTTATGCTACAAAGTTATAGTCATGTCAAAAAGAAAGTACATCATCCTTAAGTTTTAAGATTTTATGCATAAATAAAATATCTGGCAAAAACTCCTAGCATATTAAATTATTTTAAAATCATCAAACTAAGGTAGAATTCAGAAGCAGAGTGTGAAAAATTGTCTGTAGCTTGTAAAATCACTTTTAATATCAATAACTTGAAGTCAACATCACTGTGAAGGAGTTTTGTTTCACTCTTCCGTGCAACGTTCTTTTGGTGCATTGGGGGTTTGTGGGCGTTTGTTTATGCACAGCTTTCATAAAGTGCCGCCCGTGGTTTTAGTCGGGTTGCAATCAGGGCAATGATTCTTTCTTTTTTCAGTCATTCTGTTGTAGATTTGCTGTGTTTGAGATAATTGTTCTGTTGCATGAGTCAATTTCAGCCAAGCTTTATTTGTCAGAGAGATGACCTGATATTTGACTCTAGAATACTTTGGCATCAGAGAAGTTTATGGTTGACTCAGTGACTGGAAACTGGTTCAGGTTTTGTGGTTGCAAAACATCCCTCCAGCGCTGTGCTAGATGGTTGGTATGAGGCGTTTGCATTGAGGTGCTGTGCATTACGGCCAAACATCTCCACTTTGGTCTAATCTACCCAACGGATGTCATTCCAGAAGTCTTGTTTGTTAAGATGCAACTTTGCTAATTTAACCTGTGCTGCCATGTCTGGGGTTTTTTTCTTTTGAGAGAAACTTTCTTCTGCCACCCCTTCCAAAGCCATACTGTACTTGCTCAATCATTTTGAACAAGTCCTCTTCATCCAGTCTTTTTCTACTCATACTGTCATGAACTTTAGCATAACTGGCCCTGTAGAATCTGAGATGCACTTCTTGAGATTTCTTTGCAGTTGATCTGAGCTTTGGATGGTCTGACCTTGGAGTAAATGTGTCCACACCTGGGAAGATTAACAAATGTCTTGAATGTCTTCCACTTTTCAAAAATCTTTGTAAATATAGAAATGACAAATAGTTTTTAAATGACCTTATAACCCTACCCAGATTAATGGGCAGCAGCAAAAATTCTCTAGGATGATTACAGATGTCTTTCCTCCTTGACATTGTCTTAATACAAGTCTGAATGTCCCAAACTAACAAACTACCAAAACCTCTGCTTTTATAGAGGTTCTCACACTTTTCTGGTAATCAATTAAGCAATTGCATTTATTTGTTTGTTTGTTTGTTTTTTTGTTTATTGTTCATTCATTTATTTTTGACAATGATTGTGGGTATTACTTTTGAGTTAGAAACTCTAATGGCATATTATCTCTATCTCCTCATGAAGAATCCGTTAAAGGATTTCTAGGTTAGGTTTCCAACAGACATACAGACAAACCAGCGCCACCAAAAACATAACCTCTGCCTTGGTGGAGGTAGATACATTTGATTAGCAGAAGCGCGTACCTGACTCCTTACCCTCTTAATTCCTATGGAAGCAGTAAGGATTTACTTTTATACTCTGTTTCTGCATCTTGGCTTACTTTTTGTTCAATGAATAACATGATGAAAAATGTCATGTGTAAAGCCTTAGAATTAAACAAGGGCATCATTTCTTTTCTTTTTTCTTTTTTTTCATCCCACAGTATATGGTTATTTCATTAATAAAATACTGTGTCATCTCTCTCCCCATCTTCTTCCATCCTCTTCTTCATCTAGTCTATGTTTCAAAACCAAAGATTTCCTTCTCCATTATCAAAGATGGAGATCGTTACCATGGCAATGTTACCTGCTGGTTATCGAGAGGGAGTCCTCCAGTGGACTTCTCTCTTTCACTTGATGACAAAGAGGTTGGCTCTGTCACTGCTTCCAAGTCACTCACTGTCTGGTTCCAAGTTGCCATGGTACCTGGACTGGATATGGGCGATGCAAGATGTCGGGTGAAAACTGAGATGCAGGAACTGATGAGTGAGCCCGTAACTTTGGAAGTAGGTGAGGCGTGTATTCCCCTTTTTTATGGCTCAACAAGATTTAGTTCGGATGTGAAGTAACTGTTTTCTTTTTCCGTGTGTGTCCAGTCCCAGTCGGAGGGGATTTAAAAGTGGAGGTGGAATATCTGTACACAGCTGAAGCCAAACTAGCTGCTGCCAGGTTGAGCTGTCTGATTAGCAGAGGAACTTTTCCTCACATCTCCTGGCTTTTTAACAACTCTGCCCTTCCTTCTGGATCTCATTTGGATTCTCACATTCAGCCCATCATATCTCACTTTGGCCTCACCAACCACAGACAAACCCTCATCCTCCCCAAGCTCAGCCAAGAAGACTCTGGGTATTACCGCTGCAGGGCCAGAGACAGCTATGATCACTCTGGGCCATGGGTGGAGAGTGCAGATGTACTGGTCCAAATCACAGGTAAAAATATCTAGACCCAGAAAACAAACCCAACACAATCTTAAAGACAGATATTCTGGGAGATTGCTTGATTGCCTACTGACAAAGAAGATAACATAAAGCCATAAATAGCTTAACATAAAGCTAAACATCAAATATTCCAGTGCAAGAGATATTTGGATTAATAGAATTTTAACTTTAATTTCCATATGATCAATTTTTTGCATTCAGAGATCTTTTTCACATTATTGACAACAAAGGTGTTGGTTCTGGTTAGCTGCATCTGACTAAACATCTACAACACAATCTGGAGGACAAGGGGAACATTTAGGTTAAAAAAAACCTTCAGAAGAGTCTCATTACACTGTATCACATATTGTATTTACAAACCTCTGGAAAAGTTTTGAGCTCCCTATAATTTTCCTATTAGGTGCCAGGTAAACAGCAAACAAAAGGAAAAATATGATTAAAAAGCTAAAAATTGTTTTTACTATTTAAAAAAATAGAAAATCCAAAATTTGGTCTGAGCAATTTTATTCTTCCGCACAGCCTGAAAATTCTTAATGAATAATTTTCCAGGCTTTTTTTCATTTTGCATGACTTTGTATAAAAATTATCCCACATTGTTTTAAAAATGGAGATTATTCCATTTTTTTTTTCTTACAGCTCTAGTCATTATGGATAATAAGGCTTTCAATCAAATTTATAAGATAGATGGTGTAAGTTTTGTAATTCTGATTTGTTGGGGGGGGACGGGGGGGGGGACACATGTGGATACTTTAAGCTCTAACACTGCAGTATTTTCAGAATTTTTATAAACCATATTTAATAAGAAGTCATTAAAAAGTAGCGAGAACCAACCAATGGAAAATAGTCAACTGTTTACCAATCTAAAAAAAAAGGTATTTAGGATATTTATCCCTTTTGTTTTTTTTCTTTTTTATATGTGTTCTGTGTGGGGTGTCTGCACTCTTAACTTCAGACAGGATGCTTAACTCCTCGCCTCAAGTAACATCCTCCACTGAAACATCACCAAGTAAAAGCAATTGTACTTTCAGTTAACATATATGCTGCCTTGACAGAATCTAAACAGGGTTTTTTTTTCCATTTCCTCCACAGAGCTTTTTGTGACCCCCATAGAAGTTATCACCCTAATATTTTGCTGCTTTTTTCTTACGATGTTGGCGGTCAGCTCAGTCTGTGTAATCAAGATGTTTGACCGCGAGCAAGGTGTGTGTGTGTGCACGTATGAAGGATAATTTTAATTGATGGAAATGTGAAATTAAATTGTGTTGTTTTTTGTTTTTTTGCTTTTTCCTCACAGTTCTTGCCAACATTTCTCCCGCCAAGTAAGTTCAAAGAACATAAGTTTAGTGTTTACCTGAAATCATCTTGTTCAGTATCATGCGTACTTTCTCCCCTTCCAGTTCTCCTGCACCCAGTCTCTTTGCACTGGAGTCTCAATCAGCGCACATGGTTGATGAAACTTCACCTGCAGATTCTGATGTTCAGAATCAGGTACACAAACCAACTCTACAGAGAGATATGTACCCAATGTAGTTTAAATAAGTGATGTAACATCTGCTATCCATTTCTAATGTAATGTTCTTATTAATCATTTTCTAATAAGAAAGAAAAAAGCTCTACTTTAGCAGCAATGGAAAATTGCAAACAGAACAGCAGGCTTTAGATGTCAAATGTTTAAATAAGACAATTTCCCATCACTGGCATCTAATCTTTACAAGGTGAATCTGATATCTGCAATTTACCTGCAAATTGCTGAGAAAGGCTCCAGACCCCACAACCCCGAATTATTAGGTTTTTCTAAATAATCTGAAAAAGTAAACAATTCACATGATATGCATGTATATTTTCTTTTAAATAGAATTTGAGCCCTTTGAGCTCTGTGCCTTTTCTTTAGGCGTCTGCTCAAAAGTCACATATCCATGAGTGTATCTCATTCTATTAAACCACGGGTCTATTGAATACTTCTGGAGTCATAGTAAAGGGAGGCCTTTTGAGATTTGTTTGCATGTGTAAATATAAGTGTCTGTGTTACTGATGAGGAGTAAATGAAGATGGTAGTTTCAGGCTCAATCCTTTCAGGATTATTTTGAATATCCCTTTTGAGTGATGTAACTCTGAAGTCTATCAAATTATAGTGCACTGTGTGAACATCTCTGATAAAGAGAAGCAGAACAAAATTAGGCAAGTTTTAGGACAGCACAGGTGAGGTCTTGTTTGAACAGCTTGCTCCATCTGTTCTTAAAATCCCCTCAGGTTTGAAAAAGTTTAATAAAATGTATAAATTAAAATAACAATTAAGCACAAAAGAATGAACTAAGTTGTCTTAAGTGTATATTAAATTAATTATGCTGTTTTAAGATGAAAAATTATTCAGATATGATCAAAAACAATATCATGACCATGCCTCTCCCTGTCTTTCAGACCATAGAGATCACAGTATGATACAAGGAGACCCAGCATCTTTTTGTTATTTAATTCTATAATAAATTATTTGTTTTTCTTGTGTTGCCAAATATGTCATAAATCACTCTTCTAATAATATTTCTTCACAAAGAGGGAGCAATTACATTGCACAACTACTGTATATGTTCTTTTTTTTCTTTGCAAATAAATTTTTTCAAAAATATTTTGTCTATTTATTTTTTTAAATCAATTCAGTAGAAATAAGCTTGATTGCACCCTCATCTTTACTGTGAGTCTGACTTGCTTTGGTTTAATGCTCATACCAAATAGAAACATGACATTTATAGCATGAGTCAACTTACATCGCGTTACAGAGAGGGAGGGTACAGGAGGGAGGTGTTGTGCTGCAACGCTATCAGCTGCTTACATATGTTTGTGTGTGTGCGTGTGCGTGTGTGTGTGTGTGCGCGTGCGTGCGTGTTGTTCTTCAACCATCTAGTTCAAACCGTCAAAATTTCTCACCCCAGTATCTCACCATCCAAAGTTGATCACTGTATTAAAGACTTAGATACATTTTTCTCTGACATGTTTTCCCGCCTCTTTGTGATCATTCTGGGTAAGTAAATCAACACAAACTACTTTACACACACTATGACTTGTGATCGAAAGCTACCACACCTGTGTTTAACGTCTTGTTTGTGTAGGGTTGTGCTTCTGCACCGAGGAGAGCAGTAAGTCAGTTTCTTTGTGTTTTGTCAGTTGATATGATGATGTTGCTCTTTGCAATTGCGAGATTTTGCAGTTTTACCTTTATTCTTTAAATAGGTCAGTTATCTCTGGAGCATCCGGTATTTTCTGGCCCCTCAGAGGCTTTGGCTAAACAAGCTGTAGGTTTTCAATGTGGAATTTCAAACCCAAAGAATCAATCGATTCTGCTGCAGATATTCAAGTAAGTACATTTAGTTTACGACTGATGCTATAATCCCTTAAGGAATTACGTAAAATTATTAATAACTGACAATCTTTTCCAGGAGAGGAGAGCATGACAACCTGTTAGGTGAATATACTCTTCCGAAAGGTGAGGAGGTCGCAGTGATTCCCAAAGTAATCAAACCTATTCATGAAGGCTACCTGGAGTGTGTTGCCAGAGTACAGAACAACTCTGAAATAATTCCCACTGTCAGCAACGCATATTTCTTGAAGGTCATTGGTGAGTCACCCAAATATGTCACACATTCACATAAATATAGAATTAAAATAAGAAAAACACAATTCTTAAAGGGGTTAAAAAAAGGAGTTATGCTTGAGGTAGAACTACATCACTAGCATGACTCTACACAGTCTTACATGGTTAAATGGGGCTGAATCGACATGATCACGTGTCAAATTCATAATCGATCATGGAACCCAAAAATCAACAACACAAACACATATTCATACGTATATCTGATGTTGTGTGCTTTATGTTTAGTTTTTTTATTGTTGTTTTTTTTACAGTTAGTCATAGTTTTTAGTATCCTGGTATGTGTAGCACTGTGTTTCAAATGTGGTTGTTTTAAAGTTTAGTAAAACAGATGTTCCCTTCACTGAAAGTTAGTTTATTATCTATTGACTTATTTATTTACTTCAACAAATTAAACCTTTTCCTGTTCTCCAGAGCCTGTGAAAGATGCAGCAATTGTCATCTCAGGTAAAACCGAGCTCTACGAGGGACATGAACTGGAACTATGGTGTAAGCCTAGAGCTGGAAATCATGTGACCTACAAGTGGCTGCTCAATGATCAGCTCATCTCTCCCTCTCTTTTCCACGTGCTTGCAGAAAACCGTCTTCTGATTAGTAGGTTAGTAAAAAATTCTACTGAAACCGTCCAGCAGCTGCTACTCTATTACAAGTTGGTTGCTAAGGTGTTGTGAATGCACATAAAAAGATGGTACAGGGTGTTTGCTCAGGGTAGTGTGCTGTTTTTCCATGATTACTTAATAAATACAATTTATCACATGTGGTTTGTTAGATTTGTGACTAGACAAAAAAAATTCTTATTTCCTTTTTGTTATGACAATGATAGAAAATTAACACCATTTCCTGTATTATAGGGTTTGAGCTAAGACTTGATTAGATTTAAACTATGTTTTGAGATATTTTAAATGAGCCTATTTTTTCTCTTTGAAGTGGAGAAAGAGAAAACTATTTGAACTTTCCACTTTTGTCAGAAAACTAACCCAAGCTGGAAACAAATGGGGGCATTGCAAGAATTTTCCTGCCCTTTCTTATCTGTGGTTTGGATGTCCTGGCTGGTTGTTTCCTAACCAGTCGGTTAGTATTTGCTAGCACAAATGTGGAGAAAGTATCACTTGCTTGGTAGGGGTTGCTTTCCCCAGTAATAATCAGCATCTAAAGAAATGGATACTAGACATTGCATCCATTTGCTGTTAAATTCTTATTTACTTTGTTAGTTAGTTTTACAAACCATTTATTTTGTTTTCAGCAATATAACCAAACTTGTATAAACTTCTTTTGGCTTTTGGGCACCTTCTGGCCCTGCCATATCTAAAGATAGTATTTCATTATTCTTGAATTAAAAACAACCACGGTCTTACTGTAAGTGCAATTAATTTTATGTTGAAAATAAATCAGAGGGAATCAAAGGTAATCTATTTTCTTCCACAGAGTTACTTCTATGGACAATGGGTCATACGTATGTGTGGCTACCAACATCTTCAACAACACAAAGGTCTTCACCTCCAAGAGCCCCAAAGTTGTAATCAAAATCAAAGGTTGGGATGCGATAATGAATTTCTGGTTTGGTTTATACAGACCTTTTAAATACAGCTGAGCAGAATAGCATGACTCCACTTCCTCTTTCCTCAGATTTGGTGTCGACACCGGACATCTCATTCACTGTATTAAAGGACCATAACCAAAATTATTCTGCTATAGTGACATGCCAATCAACAAGAGGAACTCAGCCTATCAGTTTTTCACTCTATAACAACACAGAACTGGTCAGCAATTTGACAACTGAAGAGAAACAAGCATCATTTAAGATTCCAGTAGTCATAAACCACCTTGTACAGCTTCAGTGTCATGCAAACAATGGAGACAAAACAGCATACAGTCAGTGGCTGCCCTTGGAAGTTGGTATGTAAAAATGTTAATAAAACACTTTGGGTGTGTAAGGTTTTTAATGATACTTCATTTGCATTCATATCCATTTCGATTCCATTTTGTGTCCAATAGTCCCAGTTGCTGCACCTGTGCTAATTACATACAAGTATGACATGGCAGAAAACTATGCAGTCATTGGCCTGAGGCTCTACTGTAAGCCAGCAAAAGGATCTCATCCACGGTTCCAGTGGTACCACAACAACATCCCTCTAAATGATAGAGGAAGCTTCTACTATGTCTACGACCAGCTGCCAAAACAATCCATACTTCTGTTGTCTGTGGGGAGGAGCAGTGCCGGGAACTACCACTGTGAGGTGTCAGACAGTTTCAAAAACACCACTTCCATAAACAGCAGGAGGCGATATTTTGATAAGGAAGGTACAGCTGATCTGTGCTGCTTGTCGTGTGAGTAAAACATCCAGGTTATAGATGACACCTGGATTCATGTCTTCTTCATCTTCCTCTAGTGCTGAACCGCCTCCCTGACATGGTGGTAGCTTTTGTTTTTGGATCCTTCACAGTCCTGATTCTTCTGGTGTCCTTTTGCTGCCTGATGGGAGTGATGTTCAGTGAGTTCACAGCCTGTTTTTAAACCTGTTGCTTCTCCTTTTCAATTCCTACAGTAAAATAACTTTATTTATTCTTCTTTCAGGGCAGAGGCGGTACAAAGAGAAGTCTCTGTGAGTTAAAAAATGACCACAGTTACTCAGCTTGTTGCTTCTTCTTGTGAAGAAGATTTGGGGTGTGGGGGGGGGGGGGGGGGGGGGGGGGAGGGGGGGGGGGGGGGGGGGGGGGGGGGGGGGGGGGGGGGGGGGGG
>JBAMHW010000004.1:27255395-27278979 GCA_037177495.1 Rhadinocentrus ornatus
CCCCCCCCCCCCCCCCTGAACACAATGGTGGATGCAAAGTTCCCAAGTACAATGAATAAATAAAATTAAATTAAAGTCCAAAGTAGCAACAAAATTCTACCTGCAGAAAAATAACAGGATAAAGTCTCTTAGTACGGTGTTGTGCCACTATTTGCTGCGAGAACATTGTCAATGCACATTGGCATTATTTCTGCAAATCTCTGAAATGCTACTAAATGATGGTTTAACTTATCTCCTGAAAGAAATTCCCTCATTCTATGATATAATGATAATGGTGAAAACTGCTGTCCAACATTTGAGTCTAAAATCTCCCATGAGTATTCACATGGTTTGAGATCAGGTATTGCAAGAAACATAATGTTTGATCATTTTCACACTCTTGAAACATTCATGTACCCAGCCCTGCAGCAAATCAGTGGGAGTACCCTGTAAGAGATCACTCCTTTCAGAATAGAGAGCTTAAGATAAATAGGATCACTGAACAAATGTTTATTATTTGCTGGAACCCAGAAACATGCAAGAAAGATGTCCCTAACAAGATCAGGTGTTTATGTTTTTCATTTAATTTATTATCCTATTTTGATGTTTATAGCATGTTAGCCCTTTTCAAATAGTATGAAAAGTGAGGTGTAGGGTAGTTAAAATCATAGGTTTGGTTACAGTTACAGTTACTTGCACTAATAGAATCTGATATTATTTATTTTTCTGTTAAAAAAAACATGCATCACCCTTACATTATTCACATTTGATCATGCTTTTTACTCTAAAGAATATTTAAAAATTTAATGATCTGAATCAGACTTTAAAATGATCATGTTCAAATTAGATGTACAATTTTCCTCAGCGTTATGTACCAGCTGCAGCTGTGATGTAGTTGTTGTGACATTTAATGTCAGCTGACAGCAGAGTAATACAGGAAGTTGTGGTGAGAGTTAAATTGAGGTTTGGAGTTTGAGTGCATTTTATAAAATAAAACTTTACAATAAGGAGCTGTCTTAGATGTGAGTTTTGGTACATGATTCTTACTTTGCTATATATTCCATAAATCATCAATAATCCTTTTACCCTGATTCGTTTGCAACAATTTTTCAGTGGAACTGTAAAAAAGTCCACCAGTGCATCTTTAAAACACATATTTAGTTTGTTTTATTGCTTTTTGTGCTTGCAAAATGACAAAGATCAAAGTACATCAGAAGACTATTTCCCTCCCACAGAAAGCTTGCTTTTAAATTATGTACATGAACAGCTTTTTTTGTTGGGACATTTAGTCTCCTCACTTATCTTGGCCTACATCACCATGTAGCATATGCTTGTCTGGTTATTTTTTTATCAAACAACACAGATTGGGTCACACAGGATAAGAAACCTTTATGTGAGAGTTACTGAAACTGCATATTTTAGATAGAACCTGAGGAGAGCTGCCACACAACTCTCTGCACACAATTTAAGAGAAGGTGTGTGTTTTTTTAGACATTAAAGCATGAAAACATGTGATCAGTGGTGTTTTTTTTATAAACTCAACCTGTTTCAAGACAGAGGGGATAATTTGTTGTTTTTCTCAGGTTGAACCTGGAGATGGAGATGGTTGCAGCAGAGAATGAGCTGGTTTGTCAGAACTCCCTATATTTCATCCAGTTACAGGAACCACTCTGTGCACCATACTTTACATCTAAATGTCTTCTCCTGCAGGACTTGTCAGGCTACAGTGAGGATCCTGGTGTGGTTGAAACAGCCAAAGATGATGAATTTGATCAGGTGAGATCAGATTAAGATATTACAGTTAGTCTTAAAGATATAAACTTTCTTCTTTATGTCCTCTTCAGACATCTGAGGTCTCTTTGGATGAATGGCCCCAAATAGAGCCGAAGAAGACGCTAAAGGATGACGTTTCAGAAACCTTTTAAATCTTCTTGTGCTTCAATAAACACTTGTTCGTGATAATCTGTACTCTTTCTTGTCATCTCCATGTGAACGTATGTTTGATTGTTTTATTGAAAACTGTGGTGGAGAGGTTGAATAATAAAGATCTACATACGCGCGGACTTAGAAGCCTAACTCCGCCCCTTTACGCGCAGCTCCTGTCCTCAACTGCTTGGTTCGGCCTTAGTTTGAGACAGCGCAGCGAGAGACGGCTGTTAGACTTAGTCTTGGTTTGAGCCTATAAGCTGTCCTGATAGCGCGGTTTAAATCACACGGAAAGCTCCCGGGAATCAACTGAAGGGGAGACATGGAGGAGACAGGAGGCGCAAGTGCATACGGGGCTGCGCTCGCAGGAGGAGGCTTCGACTTCTACAAGTTCGCCCGACAACCGCAAACTATTGTGCGGGTGCTCAGTTGGGTGAGTACACGAGTTGTAGGAGTTCACAGCACGAGATAGAGAACATAACAACCCTGGCCTGAGAACAGGTGGCCTGGAGGTGTAAACTCTCTGAGTGGACGGGTTTAAAGAATGTTTAAGTGTATTTCTTTGTGTTGGTCAGAACAAGTTGTTGCTTTATGCGGCGTCTCCACCAGCAGGCGTCATGTTTCTTGCAGCTGCTGTTTGACAGCAGATCGGTGACAGCTCCGCTCAACACTGCTCCCATCAAAGCACAAAAGACAGAAAACATGTCACAAATTTTCTCACTTCCGGGAGCTCAGCACCAGCTAAATATACGTCTACAATGAACTGTTAATCTGAGCTTACTTGATCATAATGTCACCCTCAAGGATAGTTAAAATATTACTAAATCAGCAAAACTAGAAGACAGATTGTACATAAAAAGGGAACCTAAGCACAAGGGGAAAGTTTAAGGAAGTTATATCTCCATGATCACCTGTTGCTAGGTAAAAATCTTTGGACACTTAAATGCAAAGTTCTAAATCTGTCAGTGAGATTTATTCGTTGAAATATCGTTCAAACAGATAAAACTATCTCACCCCACAGCCACTTTGATTTGTTTATTTGAACCTGTAATGGAGGACGCTCTTGTAGCTAATGTTCATGAACAGTTGTGCAAAAGGCAGAACACTCATCTTAATTAAATGTAAATTCAGAGTGGCAGATGAGTTAACGGGGACAGAATTTGCCCTTGGTTGGATCTGTTGTTTACACGCATGTGTTTAGGAAATGGTGAGTGTGTGAGAGAGATTATGTGTGTGTCAGTGGTAAACATCAGCTATGGGCAGGCAGGTAAAGTGATATCTCCTACTCCTGCTGACCCTTTCTGTTACTCATGGTAAATGTGTGCTAATGGTCTATTCCCTAAAACACACACACTGTGCTCAGCTCAACTTAAATTCCTTCTGGCTAGATCTACGTGTATTTGGTTGTTTTAATCTTATGAAGAAGCGCCTTTGGCACAAGAGAGGTTTGTTTTCTCTATAAACACAACAGATCCCTTAATGCACCATAGCTGCTCTTGGATAAAGAAAAAACTCTCCATGTAGTGGCTTTTTTGTCATTGAAAACAAAGTGAAAGTGAATCACATCACTTGATCTACACTGAAATTAACTATTTTTAAAGTTATTTGATTTGTTTACTGACAACCAGCACCTACCATATGGGAATTTTTTTATATTTCTGTCTTGTCATGTTCTGAAAGTTCCATCTTCTCCTCTGAAAGTCCCTAACTCACACACGTTTTGTGTTTTGGAACACCCCCTTCCTCTTTCCAAACTTCCAGTTTGCTTTATTTTCTGTGTTGCTGATTTCATCCCACCAGCGGAATCGCAACCTCTCTCTTCCCACCCGTAGACAGGCCCTCTCTGTTCTCCTCCCAGATCTCATTATGAGTGTTGTGAGGGAGCTGGTGGCATCTCTGGAATCACATGGCAGGCAGCTGCACTCAAAAATAGGTCACATGGGGTGGTGGGTAATCAGAGTAGATAGCAGCCAACCACAACCACGGGACCAGAGGGACCAGACAAGGCAGCAGGGGGTGTTTTAAAAGGGTCAGCAGTGAGAGATGAGATGGTTTGTGACGTTATCCTGGCTGGCCTGCTTGTTAAGGTGGAAGACGATACAAGTTCTTGTGACTGAGTTTTAAGAGCGTCTGATGATAAGTTTAATTTGCTGTGTCATCCCCTGAAGACAGAAATAATAAAATAATACAAATAAAAAACATGTTATTTTTGTCTTTCATAGAAGAAAACTGTTCAGGAATAAGGAAATTAAAGAACTGAAACAAATAGCTGCCTGAAGGATGAATTAATGCAAATGTTTGGCTCTCACCTTTGAAATGAATTGGTAGCAGTGGAAAGTATACAAATTGTACATGATGCATAAACTTGAAAAGTCTCTTTTCTTGCCAAGCCACTAAAAGTTTGCCACCATCGTCTTTTCTCTGTTTCAACGTAGGTGTTTGCCATTGTGGTGTTTTCTTGCATCACAACAGAGGGATACATCAACCCTTCGCACAGTTCTGAAGTAAAATGCATCTTCAACCAGAATGACTCTGCGTGCCGCTATGCTGTTGGTATCGGGGTGATTGCCTTCCTGGTGTGCGTGGCTTTCCTGGTGTTGGACGTTTATGTCCCATTTATGAGCAACGCTCAGGAAAGGAAGTTTGCTGTCGTGTCCGACCTGATATTCTCAGGTAAGCAGTGGCTTTCATGCTTTATAAGATCAGTAAAATTCCACTAGCTTGTGTTCAGGTTTCTTTCATGACGTTTTGAGTTTTGTGGCCTGCAGCTTATTGTTATGGTTCATTTTAAGGCCTCAGAACAACTTTTGCTCCTTTTGCTCTCAACTATCTCAACAAATAAGTTTATCAGGTGACTCAGGTGTGTTTAAGCAGGGATACATGGAAAACCTGCTGGATTACGGCCCTCGTTGGACCGAATGGAGTAGCCCTGATCTACAGGGTGGCTGAGGATTTTCCTGTTGAAAAAGAAAAAGTGCAAGTTGCACATGTCATGTGCACAACTGGACCCAAAGATATTACTGATACTTGCTTTAATACCTTGCCAGTCACTCTCCTCTTCAGCTCGGAGGATGTGCTGCACATAGTTTCCTATAAGCAGTAAAAACTTAGACCACCGATTTATTTTTATCTATTCGTTTGTTAATTCATTCACTCTTGCTTAGTAGGATGGATCAGAAATACTTTATTAATCCCAGAGGGAAATGGATGCATTGCAGTGCTCCTTAAAACAATGATATGCAGAGAGATAAAATTAGATAGAAAATAAGGAATAAGAGTGTAAATGAAATTAGAATTAGGTGCTGAAATTTAATATAAAAAAATGAAACATAATAAAATAAGAAAGATAAAAATAGAATATAAAATACAAATACTAAAATGAAGACATTGGTATTTACAATATTTACAAGTGGTTATCTGACTTCTGGTTCAGCGCAGTTATGAAGTTTGATGGCAACAGGAAGGAGGGATTTCCTGTCGCGCTTTGCATTGCAGCGAGGTGGAACGACTCTGTTGCTGAACGTGCTCCTGAGGCTGTCCAGCATGTTGGAGAGGGAGGGAAGCGCTGTCCTATATGGTTCTTTGCTTTGTCAGCATCTTTCCTTTATTACATCACCCTCATAGAGTCCAGCGCCAGTCCAACATTTGCATATTATAACAAAACATAGGAACGCAGCAGTGTCAATGAAAACTATGCCTAAAGCCCCACTTCTGAACTTTGGTCCATTTTTGTACTTTGGCACCCTCCAATGCCATTTCAGCATCCGTTTTGCATCCTGTCTCTTCTCTGAGCTCTCTGCTAAAAGCCAATTCAATGTGTGTTTTCTCAGCCTCTGGATCCTGCAGGACAACAATGGCTCTAGAAAGTGCGTTAAATGTCAGTTTGCCATCAAAACGAGTCAAAGGCACAAAATTTTAAGATTGGAAACTTATGTAGTGTTTCTCAAGTTGAAGTACATTTATTTATGGCTTCTGTATTGACCTTTTGAAGAGTTTCTTAAGCTTTCTCTCAAACAGTGACTGTTCATTTTTTAAAATGTCCAACTGTTACTTAAAGTGGGTGTTTTATTGTTGTTTTGTTGTTTTTTGTGCGATTTACAAGAATAAGCCCTTTTACTTGCTACTAAGAGCAATTTTATAGGATAATATACCACATACTTTACATCTTTATGTCACAAATTCTCTAAACAGAGCACCAAATACATTTTTTTATTGTGTAGTCTAATAGAACTTTTAATTCTGCCCAAACATCTCAAAATGTTCCCATTTTCAAACATCCCCAGGATGTGTGAGTTATATTTTTCTTGCCACATTTTCTCCAACATGACTGTTGAGTGGATGAACATTTAGTTGTTAATAGGAATATACCTGATCATGTTTTTTCCAAAAGAATTTCCTCCACATCCAGCAGCTAGTGGTTGTTTGCTGCACATACAGTGCATTATGACTCTTTACATATTTGTTTTTTGAGTTCAGTTTCCCCCTTGTCTCTGACATACAGTGAAGAAAGTCCTTTACTCATGACCAAACCTTAGTACAAAAATCTCTCAGCCTACCATGCTTTTCTGTGTTTTGCAGTGTTTACAATACCTCTAAACCTGACAGAGAGTAAGGTTTTATTTCTTTTTTTACTATGAACTTTTTAAATTTGTCTATAATTGTTCTAATTTCTATCATACCCCTCTGTGTCCAGTATTTATACCGACCATCAATGGACCTTGGTTTGACCTTGGCCACTTAAACATGAGTGGCTATATTTTCTACAGAAATATTGGTTCTGGTTGTGTTAGGTTTATGAATCTGAACCTCCTTAGAAAACCTCTAGCACTGTTGTTATCCTGGACAGACCACTGTCTGTTTTCCTGACATAACGTTTTATTCATCGTTGCACACAGCAGATGATGACTGAGCTGCTGGGAAGGGTAAAGGGGGGATGACCTTGCAGATTCTCATGAAATAAACATTCATCAACTGTGCAGAACACAGTTCACAGTCGGCCATTCTTCAAGAAAACAAAGAATTTGTAGTTTGTGTTCATTTGAGCAGATGGTGACTGGAGAGGTCTTTCTATTCTATTGTCTCTGTGATGTTGTTGGAAATACTCACTTTTCATGCTTTTGCAGCTGATTTTTTCTATTTTTCCATCCAGTGAGGAAAAAGTGACTGTTTGTCCATCTGTCTCTGTATGTTTTCTAGGGGCATGGACCTTCCTGTGGTTTGTGTGTTTCTGCCTATTGGCCAGTCAGTGGGCTAACACTCATAATGTCAGGGGTATCCCACAGGACGCTGCACGCGCCACCATTGCCTTCTCGTTCTTCTCCATCGCCACATGGGTAAGCAGCTGCTGCAGTCTCATTTTTATTAGATATACTTATATTCTTCACTTTTCTGCAGCAGTAAGTGTTTTCTTTGAATAAGATTATTGATAAAGGGACATTGTGTGAGAATTGCTGCCATTAGGCAGTTTTTAGCTCAATGGTCAGCAGCCACCCCATGTGCAGAGGCTAAGGCAGCCGGCCCCGGTTAGAGTGCCGGCCTGGGCCTGCCCTCTGACCTGTCAGGGCCCAAAATTACTTTACAATTACTACCATCTAACGTTGGAATCATGTATCGCATTCTGATGTGTAGTTTATTCTGGCGTCTCACTTTCTCAAACACGTACTGCACCAACAGTAGCCATCGTATGTCAAAAAGTCTCGACTACACTGATGAAAGCTTGTCTTCCGAAAGTTACAGTGTTCACTCTGTAACACAAAGATCTCACTTCTAAACGTTAACTTTATTCATTGCCGCAGTATTCATAACAACGCAGTTCGCCTACTTCCATCTACATCACAATACCAGCAACCGGACTTCCACCCCCTTCACAATAACATTATACATATGTGTGTATTAACCAGTAACACAGTTGGTGTATTACAATCTTAACACAGTCAGGTGAAGAAGTTCCCTCTGGATAAAAATTGGTCAGGAGGAAAACATCTGGTGGACTGAAATCCACTGTCAGATATCGTTCATCTGTGTTTAGAAGGAAGAATGGTTCTCACAGGGGGGAACAGATCTCGATGGAGAAATCGGCCTCGACATAACAGCAGCTTTTTACCACAGTAAAAGCCAGTTAATAAAACCTTCCCATCGGCTTTTAGTCCAGCTTTACCGCAACTGAAAGCTGGCGTTTACCGTGACTATAAAAGCAACAGAAACCACACAAACATACACTGAGGCTGGTGTATTTTAGCACAAACTACTGTTATGCTGCCCATGGTAACAAGCAACACTGTCTAACAAAACCAAATGAAAAAGTTAGCTTTAAGCTAATTTACACAGTACCGTTGACTTGTGCATCGAGGAGAAAGCTGGCAACTTGAGCATCCCTTTTAAATTTTTTCTTCTTCTTGAGCTCCTTCCACCTGGGGAAGGCTAGCGTGATTTTGATCCTCCTTTTTGTATCATCTGGTCACGCTGCCTTTTAAGGGCCCCTTTTTTGACGATGGTGAAACAGCTCCTGTGCTGCTGCAGCATATGCATGGTTCTGCATTTATGTGACTAATAATTTAACAGATTTGACAACTTGCCGGTATAGTAAGCTGCTCTTGTTTATCTTCTCCTCGTGCACTAGCTCGCAGGAAAACGCGTAGTTGGTGCTATTTCTTCCTTGCCGGCGGCAGTAGTTTCAAGATGGCAGGCCGTCATAGCACTTCCCTACCAGCTTACCAGTTATATTTTTGAACAAATCTAAAATTCTTCGCTTATGAGAATGTGTCAGATCATTAGTGGAGGTCATAATACACAAATGATACAGTATATACATGCAGACATCAATTTTGGCCAGTAAACAACAAAAAAGTGTTGCACAATGTCCGTTTAAGGTTATTTTTAATCAGCAAAACATCTACCAGATTTTACATTTTTCCTCTTTTTTTTCTTATTGATAACTGAATTTCAGAACCTCTCTATTATTTCTCACAGTTTAGAGTTTCATTCTGTTTTTTTGTTGTTTTTTTTGTGAGTGTGCGCTGCAAACCCTGACAACACTTGTGCCTTTTGGCTTCGCATTCAGATGCTGTGACTTCCTCTTCAGCATGTGTTTTGTCTTTTACTTTTGCCCTAATGTGATGAGATACGAAGCACCAAATAATTTGGTTGAGGTACATCAGGACTGAGTCAGGCTTTCTGCTTGTGTGTGCTGACTGAATGGCTGATTTGTCGAGAGGACAACCCCCAACTGGCAGAGGCAGGAAAAGAGAAAAGGGAAAGAGAAACACAAGGTTAATGATAACAATGAGGGCACATACAGAGAGAAAAAAGAGAACAGGGTCAAGAATAAGCAACCCCAGCGGCCTGGGTCTATAGCAGCATAACTGAAGTGATGGTGCAGGATCACACAAGGCAGCACTAACTATAAACTTTATCAAAAAGGAAGGTTTCAAGTCTAATCTTGAAGGTAGAGCAGGTGTCTTGCCTTCTAAACTCGACTAAGAGCTGCTTCCACAAGGGAAGGGTCTGATAATTAAAGGCTTTGGTTTTTGTTCTACTTTTGGAAACTTTGAGAGCCTCAAGTAAACCTGCAGTCTGAGAGTGGCTTCAGGCTGATTCACATAATTTTTCAAACAGGCAGGCAGTCATGTTCTTTTCAGACAGGAGTGGCTTTCTCCTCTCAGCCTTGCAGTTGTTAAGCGTTATCCTGATGGTAGACCCGTAAACATTAACATCAGCTAATGTTTATTGCTGATAACGTAGATGTCAACCAATGGGAGGGAGTCCTTTAGTTGCTTAGAAGTTACTCTGAGTTTCTTTGTGACCTCGCAGATCATTCCTGTGGAGGGTAACAATGGTCCTGATTTTCCTCCATTTGTACAGTTTTACTGGGGATTGTTCAGGCCCAAACTTTTCGGAGGGGGGCCTTGGTAATGTTTTCCTTCTGCCTTTTATTTTAAGAAACCCCTTTTTGTTTTCTGTGTACGACACATTCTGCAAATAGCAGATAGATTCTTGTTCTTTGAATAATATAATATAGAAACTTTTGTTCACAAAATGTAATAATAGATCATTTTCCTCAATAAAGAGCATGTGCATTACTTGGCTTCTCTTTATTCCTTTTTAGGACTTACATTTTTTAAAATGATAAGCCATTTCTTTAACATTGATTCTCTCATATAAACAGTCCTTGTGGAGGCCTGAGATAAATAAACTGTTGGATTTTGTTTTTAATGTGTTGTTGTACAGACAAAAACCTCATTTGCAAATACCTGAAAGAAATAAACTAGATTATTTCAGCCTGATGACTGGGTATTACTGAAACATCAAGACATGTTTTGCTGTCTCTTGCAAACAGTAGGGAATACTTACTGTCAAATGGGTGGATATGAATTAACTATCAGGATTTTAAGAATCTGCTGCTTAACACACTGGCGCAAGATATCACAGGGTACCACGATGTCTGTTACGGAGGGACACACAACTTAGATGTTTTAGAGACAAAGTCAGAGAAGCCAGACTAAGATGGTTTGGGCATGTATAGAAGACGGATAGTGAATATATTAGTAGAAGGATGGTGAGGTTGGAACTACCAGGTAGGAGGCCTAGAGGAAGACCATGGAGATTTATGTATGCAGTAGAAGAGGACATGAAGCTAGTTGGTGTATGGAGAGGATACAGGGGAGAGCGACTGAAAAAAAGGAAATGATTGAGGCTTTTGCCTCAGTGGAGCAAAAGTTCTGTCATGTACTAATTTTATTTTATCTATAAAATAACTGAGGCTTCATTAATTGATTAGTAAAAACATTTACCTTAGGGTTTGTCTTATTACTAAAACAAGTCAGCAGAATAATGTGACCTTTTTTTTCCCACATTTCATTATGCAGGGAATCCTAACCTACTTCGCCCTTGGTCGTTTCCGCCACGGCGTCAACGATGTCACCATCCCCACCTACACGGAGCCGCCACCGGATCACCAGACTCCCTACCCTCCGACCTACGCACCCACCTCTTACAACCCCACTACGTACACCCCTACAACGTACACACCATACCCCAGCAACATGCCTGACGCGCAACAGCAGCCTCCCTTCATGTCAAGCTTCCAGCCGCAGGGAGACTACCAGCCTCCCAACTACTGAGACACGCTGAGGCCTGGTGGACAAGGTGGTGTTCCAGGTCATCCTGCAGGGAGACTGACTGTAGTTGTGCTGTACAGACATAGAGCTATATCATATTGATGTGGTTTTACATTTGTTTTTACACACTTTTTCAAAGTGTTTTGAGGACCTGAGCTGTGCAACTTCAATTCAGAGATGAGGAACATCGCTGTTTACATCAAAAGGTCTGTGACCAGATCTGAAAACATCAGTGGAGATTAATGTTTAAAATCGAGTAATATATCCTTAGACCTGTGAGCAGAAGCAACTTTTTACCTCATATGGGCTAATCCTACTGGGGGGAGGTAGAATATACCCAAGGGTGACGTTACATCACAACAACAATCAGAGTGAAAGAGGCCAACGTGTATACACATATTTCTTTTTACTCTGTTAAACCCTGAGGATGTGCACTTGTTTTACAATTCTCTGACGTCTCTCACGTGAGCCTGATTCTATTTTATCTTTTTTGTTATTTTAGTGATTTGTTAATCACTTTTGAGGATATAGTAAATTAATTTAGTTTATGTGAGATGACTATTCTGGGGAAAATACTACTTGTAAAGCCAAATGTCCTTCTCTGACAGTTATTTTGAAGCATGGGCTTTGGAGAAATTATTAGCCATGCAGAAATAAAAATCACCTATGAAAAGGGTTTTCTGGGTTAAGAAAATTATTCTTCTGATCGCCTTTTTCTTTGAAAAACAAGATAACTTTGCAGTTCCTACAGTGCGTCTACAGCAAACGTAACAGAGACGTTGGCCGGAGATTCAGTCACATTTGACCTTTAAACTTGCAACAAACTTTGAAATAGATGAGAGGGAGGAGCTAGAAAATAACTAAGCACTTATTGAACAGGTTTATCCACTGACTGTGTCCTCCAAGACACAAGTAATTTATTAACTATCAGCAGTGCTTTTTCCTTCGCGGCCTCAAATTTCCCTCCAACTATCAGAAACATTTTTTTTCAGCTCTTTTGTTTTGTGTTTTTTTGCTATTTACGGGCCTCTCGGTCTAATCTGTGCTAAAATACTGGTGTAAATACCGATAGCAGATTAACAGCTCAGCCTGCCATGGTGGGAATCACACACCTGTCTTTAGAGAAGCTGCTGGTTTGTCTTGTGCCTCACAGTAACTGCATCCAGTTCTGGCAATTTGATCAGATTACACACACACACACGTAAACTGAGTTTAGATCACTTTGTTGGCTTAGTGTGGTTGTATTGAACAGTAATCGACAGTTTCTATGTTACATGGGAGACTTTTGTATAAGTGGGCAGATGTTTGGCCCTCAGACAAGGAAATGCATAAATGAATTAAGCCAAAAGCATTAAATACATATTTTTTCTGCCTAAACTGGGGAATTTATTTTAAAAGGGTTATGGAAGGAAAAATGAAGTTATATATATATATAACTTCAACAGCTGTGTATCACAGCTGCCCTCAGTGTTCCACGTGAGTGATTTATGTTTGCAAGCTTCTATATTCTGGAAATTCAACTTAAATCTTTACATAAGATACAAGTGCAGCTTGGCAATAATTTATCTTGATCAACATGGATTCCTTATTTTCTTCTACAGTGAGCCTTTACTGTTTGTAGCCTCAGCATTTCATAATGGTCTTAAGTCTAATAAACTTACTTTGTAATTGGATGAATATTTAAAGTAAAAGAAAAGTGATTTATTTGATCAACAGTTCATCAATGTACATGGTTTAGAAGGGAAACTTTAATGGATTGTGAAAAAGAATTATCCGCAAACATTTTGCTTAGTGTCTCTTTTGTATTTAAGTAGATCAAAGAGCTTGGGGGTTGAAGCACCTTCCCGTTTTCCTTTTTCTTTCATGGTCACAGCAACAGAAGAACCATTTGATTTTTGTTTGTTGGAATAAAATGATTCATGGATGTTGTTAAACTATTTCTTCAAGTACTGCAGTGGTACAGGTTTTATTGTAGCTGTACAGTTGCATACTTTCCTAGTTCAAGCTGACAGCTCTTTGTATTGCTTGGGGGCATGCCAGGACTTAAAACAGGTTATTTTTGTCCTCACCTGCATTTATAAGTAAAATAAGTGTTTGATGGCAAAACAATTAATTATGGTCAACAAAAAATAATTTAACATTACATGTGACAGAATTACACTACAATTAAATATGAAAAATAAAAAACTACAGATATCATTGACCTGGTATAGAGGGCAGTGAGTTAAAATTTCTTATATTTAGTCTATTAAGTGCTTTCAAGTATCTTTTGAGTAAATAAAACATGACAAAAACACAACCGGACTGATTAAAAAATATGATTAAGCAGGCATTATAATTAATTTAAACAGAAATAAATGCCTTAGATAAAAATAACACACTGCAATCTCACACACAGATGACTGACGAGAGTTCACAACTTATTGGGTTACATTTTTCCTCAGATGTTGAGGGAGGAGAAAAGTTTCCGGGGAAAACTGGGATCGACAGGCTTTCCTGCTAGGGTCTGTTGCGGCGTTTCCTTCCTGAAGAAAATACTGTTCTCTTTGTCATCCACCAGACCTTTGTAACACTTTCTACACACCGCCTGGTATTTGTCAGCTCCACCGATCACTTCAACCTATAAAACATACACAAAAGCCAACAAAGTTCATCCACACATTTGATAAAACAGGCACACCTTCTTTTACTCTTAAATACAAGAAGACATTTTCTATTCTTAGCAATCCGAAAAACACAAAGGGTGAGGGGTGGACACACAAGGATGAGAAACCAAACATCTGTTAATCTCATTGGAGTCATACTTTAGAAATTTAAGATGTGGCAATTTTTTTTTGGGGGGGGGTTTCCAGCATGGGTTCAGCTTTGTAACATATTCATGTTACAGCTTGTTACAACGTTCAGAGCTTACAGGTTATTCAGGTCTTGGTTATCCAGTAAGGCAGAATCAAGGTCAGTTGGACCAACAAATCTTTTACTTAGTTAACTGGCTTTTATTTAAACCTTCCTGGGTGATTTTACATGATTATTTGACCAGCTTTTACCTTACACAACTTCTATGTTTGCCTCCTCACCTCCTTCTCTGTTCCTATCCTCTTGGTGTAGGCAGCTTCTTTGTAACACTGCATGCAGACAGCATTGAGCTTGACAACGCTCTCTGCTAGAGGGACGAGGTGCAGGATGTTTCCAAAGGGCTACAAGATTCCACAGGACAGCAGAAAACATGACAACACACAACAAATTGTGTTATAATTACATTACAATGACTGAACAAGCATTTAAGTGTGTGGAATAAGGAACACATTGAATTCTTGGTGCTGCTCATGCAGATTGTTCACATTTTCCTCACAAATGCACCCCTTGTTCAGGACATTTTATAACAACTGGGCTCACAGTTGTTCTCAGTTTCACACTCCAGACACCCTAATACTTTCACGATACTCACCTTCCTCTGGAAAGTTCCATCCAAAGCGGCTACAATGACTGTCTTGCCTAAATTGGCCATCTCTTCACAAAACGCTACTGTGTCTGAAAACTGCAAAACAAATAATAATAAAAAAAAGATTATTGAGTGATGACATTATTCATGTAAACACAAAGTCCAAAAAGTTAATTAAATCCAAGTGTCTATGAAGATGACTTTACTTTAAATCAGAAAGAACACTGTATGCAGTAGGAAAAAAAAAAACGTACAAATTGCCCTTCATCAATTCCAATGACGCAGGCCTGCAGCGCCAAAGACCGAACATCTCCCAGACAATTGGCTGGTACAGCTTCCATGGTGTTTCTAAAAGGACAAGATGGAGAGAAAAGATTTGATCTAAAATAAATAAATAAAAATGCATTGAGTTGTTCATTTTTCTTCCATCAAAATTCAGATACTTTTCCTTTTTTGCTCCACACAAAACAACTAAATCTACATGTACTAAAGAATGTCTTAGTTAACACAGCTCAGAGACAAACACCATTTCTTACCATTTTTAACATCAGTTTCTCTACATTCAAATCTAAATTTACCTTTAAAACACAGGGTTAATTAATTGACTGGTATGTTTATCATCACAGAAACCTTGGGTGTAAAAACACTTTACAACTTTATGTTGCCTGTACAGTTCTTCCGGCCTATGTGCAGTTTTTAATGTTGGAAATTTGCACACAAATGTGGGCATACAGTTATGTAAACACAGCTGAGCAGGACTGCATTCCTCATATACACTGGTTGGGTTTTGCTTTTTGTTGCTTGTTTGTTATCTAAATATTAGAAGTTCTAATAAACAATTAAAAAAAATCTACAGACTGGGAGCTTACCTGTCATGTGTGGCCATGCCTGAGTCAGAATAACGTGTGTCTTTAGCATATTTGATCACCAAGCAGTTGTACTGGGCTATTTGGAAACGGCGAACCCTTCTCATCAGTTCCGTGCTGAAAAAAAAAAAAGATTAATATGAACAAATGTGATATAACTGTTTATTCTGCACATATAGCAATATATTCTTTAATCGGAAGTGGCTTTCTCCCACACTGCCTTTTTACCAATATAAAATATAAGTAAACAAACAGTATGAAACTGTAAACATTACACATGTGTATGTAAAAGCCATAAATGAACATCAGCTTTGCCCAACACCGTAGTGATGAACGGGGGAAGGATAAACAATGCAGAATTGGCGGGATGGTGAGGGTTGGGCGGAGAGTTTAACACCAACGGTGTTTTAATTAATCTCTAAACACCAAAAAACAATTTTTACTAACCAGCTTAATTCCTTAAAACCTTTTTTTATTTAAAGTTCATGATTGAATAACTCACCTTTTGCCTGAAAACATCGGTCCAAAGATGACCTGGGGACGGAAGAGCTGTTAGTTTGAGGACGTCTTTAATAAACCAGAAACTACCAGCTGAGATTTATTTTGCTTTAGCTCACGACAGCTAGTTATGCGATTAGTTTGGAGAAAGTTACAGATGCAAACCTGAATTTGTCCCCGTGATTTCCTCGGTGAATTTGGCAGAACTCTTGGGAAATCCACGCAGTCCATTGTTAACTTTTAAATATAAATTAAAACAAAACTGGTCAAATAAAATAAAAGGTTAACGTCTTTGATGATTTCCACAAATGTTTAAAACCTAAAGCAAAGCTTTGAATGTCGCGCGCCGATAAATCTTAGCGGATATTTCAGAATTTCTACCAATGGGCGAAAAGTCACGTGACACTTTTGACCAAAGATCTTCTACTTCCTGCGATAGAACAGAGAGCGATTGCACCACAAACAACCAATCAGAGCACCATTACACGTTGACGTCCCCCCTCCCCAACTTATGCAGCCAACTGTCCAGGAGAAGTTCCTTCTTTGGCGTTGCAACTTATGCTAACTTTTTGCAACAATAAGCAATGTTACAACTTTTGCTAATCTGAAAAAAAGATAAACTAAAACCAAAGAATATAATAATATTGTGAGACCATTCAATTCATCATGTCGGTAAAATATGATTTAGACATGGCCTTTACACGACTAAAGTGACTTTTTGGATTACATGCTTAATTACTGTATTTATTAGTACTTTTTCAAAGCACTTTGCACTTCCTATAATCCAGCTGTTTTGTTTCTCACACGATTGAAGAAGCAAAATAGCTCACAGTGTCACTCACTTCCGTCTTTTTCTACATTTAAGATATCCAAAAAAAGCTGGCATGCCGCCGGTAAAATAGTACTCTAATGAATCGATGGTCGATATGTTTACTGTTTACACAGAGAAGATCTCTGTCTAAAGTTCAGTCCTTTAGTCAGTCCTCTGCAGATGGTGGTTGGATTTATTTCGGTCGCAGTGTAAATCATTTGAGGTTAAATGATGTATTGGACTAAAATGAAGAAAGACGTAAGACTAAAAGCTTTTTTTAACTTTCCTTATGATCATTGGTGGAGGGTGTAAATTTAAAGTTGGGGACATGTAATCGGTTGATTTGTACGCAACAATGCACGAGTTAGAAATTTAGCAACTTTACATAAAAGATATATACAAAATATTAAATACATCGCTAATTGGTATTATAGTGTATTATATAGTTCGTATGTTTATATATTCAGAAAAAAATGTTTTTCTCTATAACTTACAATGTCGTTTTCACTGAATGTCCCAAAGGGGGACATATTTTTAAAATATCTGATATATATTATACTTTCAGTTTATCTTCAGGGGGAACAGTCAAAATAATTATTGAAGACTTTCAGCTGCAGAAAGTAATCAGTAACAGCAGAGGGCGCTGTTTACCGTGTTTTTGTCACCCTTGAAAACTGGTCTCCCAGTTCATGGCCGCGCGGCTGACAGGAGTTTCTCTGTTACACAGGAGCTCGAGAGGCAGTATTCGCCCAGCAGGTGGTCCCACATGATGTCTGCAGACGACGTGATCGAGGCGCATGTAAAGGCTCTCAAGGAAGGTCGGTTTTTATAAATGCAATATGCTCATTTATTAATCAATAAACAGAAACGTTTGAGGCGTACAGACAAGCTAGCCGCGTAACAGGAGCGCAGGTGTTGTGGCAACTTCTGTATACCCTTAAAACCCAACCCCTTTTAATGTTTTCAAGTTTAAAACCTGAGATTTTTATACGTATTACAACCCAGATGCAACTAATAGATTATTGAGGAGAAGCCGTCACACTTCAACCAGAATGGTAGCAGTTCATTTAATACTACATGTTTGTGGATTTTGAGAATAGCTTTGAATTTGTATTAAGTGGAAGCAGTTTGATTTAATGTTTGCCAAACATTTCACAAGGAAATGATTAGTTCACGTGCCAACTGTTTAAAAGCTACACATGTATTATTCTATTGTTGATATGTTTTATTATTTATCAGTCAATTCTTCAGTAAATCTTTGGTAACATCACTAGGCAGGTTTTTCCCACCACAGGACAGGCACAGGTGCACTAAAGAGGACCGCATTCATCTTACCAAACAGTTCCCAGTTTTCTTATCCTCATCACCTCTCTTAAACTCCTTCTGGTTTTAGTTCCGCCCACCAGAGATGTGACCAGAGGAGGGGAGGATATTACTGCATCATCAGATCATTGTTTTGTTGCACCTTGCCTTTGTATTTAATTACTCAAAAGAACATTAAATCTGTTTGTGACAGAGATATTTGCTTCAATTCAATTCTCTATATGAGGTTAATGTATTTAGACATCATGAATGTCAGAAAGACTTCCACACAGGATTCTTGCTTATAGCATTTCAGTCCTCCTCTCTTTTTAATCTATTATCCATTTTATGAATTTAAACCCTCTTTTAACGGTGGTTATGGTGCATGCTGGTAAAGTCTGGTCAAAGCTCAAAGGCAAAAAACAAATATTCTGGCCATTTCTGATGGGGAAAAATCAGAGTTTAAGCAGTCACTCTCACTTTAAGTTAATGTTGTCATTCACAGGCAAATGTGGTCCATGTTTGGGCCAAAATTTCTTCCCTGTCTATGCCAGAATATCTTGATAACAAAGACTATGAATTAGAAATTTGAGTATTTCTAACAGTGATTTGCAACATCTCCCAAAAAGATATAAAGCAGCACTTTCATCACTGGATCAATGTTTATTTTATTTCCATATAATGATGATATTTAATGCTATATGCTGTTCAGGGACAGAGCAAGCCCGTGGCCTGGCTCAAACTTTGTTCAATGTGCCGTATGGAGAAGGAGATGGAGAGAAACTGGACGTGTATATACCCAGGACCAACTCATTAAGTATGGACAAATTGTTGCAGTTCATGTATGCGAAAGCTGCTGTTAGACACGATGATTGAGAGGCCTCATTCTCTCTCTTTCAGATGTCAACCTAGTTATTTACCTCCATGGAGGTTACTGGCAGTTTCTCAGGTACAGCTGTATGTCTTCAGTGGGATAATTTTTACATTTTCAAGCACATTTAAATGTCTAGTATTTTTATTTTTGTTCATTTTAGCAAGGAGGAATCAGGATTCATGGCTGTTCCACTTATCAATAAGGGTGTAGTTGTGGTTGCCGTTGGTTACGACATTGCTCCAAAAGGTAGAACCTTTTTATTTCTCACAGTGTTGTTACTGCTCCAGTGGGAAAAAGATGATTTAAGGAGAGGAAGTGAAAATGTTAGCTCTCTGCCTGGCTTCCTTTTCAGGTAACATGGACCTGATGGTATCACAAGTCCGCAGGAGTGTCGTGTCTGTTGTTCAGCAGTATTCTCACATCAGGTAATACTGGCTGCTGTCTCCTGGTGTAGGTAAAGCTTATGTCCAGATCATTTTATAAGGTTGTGTGTTAAATTGCATTTTTTTTTTTTTTTATCTAGAAGTTTGTGTTGTTTTTTTAAATAATGTATTTCTGGTCTAACTCAGTGGTCTTTACCTGTGTGGCCACTCTGCTGGGGCTCACCTGGCTGCGATGGTGCTCTCCACTGACTGGTCGCAGTACAGCATCACTCCGCAGATCAAAGGTGAGATATGCAGGGCGATGCTTTGCCTCACTAGAAATAACAACATTGGAAATGCATTATATGAGGCAAAAACTGTTTGTTCAGTACTGACGAGATGAAAGTTAGTATTTGGTATGACCACCTTTTATCCTTGAACCCAACCTGAACCATCTTATACAAGCTTTCTTGTCATTAATATAGATTTCACAATTATGTCTCCAGGCTTCTTGAAGGACTTTCCAAAGCTCTTTTTTGGATGTTGACTGTCTTTGTTTTTAGTTCTGTCAATGTGATCCCACCCTGCTCTGGGGAGGATTTATCCATAAGACCGGTTATAATTTTCCTGTGTCATTTGGCGTTTGTCAGCCTTTTCTCTTTGTTCTCTGTTTTTATAAATGGCTTCATGACAGCCACTTTTCTTTGGAAACCATTTCTAACGAGGCTTTAGCAAACAGTAGATGAATGGCCAGATATATCTCTTAGATCCTGTATCAGCTTGGTTTTTGTTAGCTTTTTTTCCCTCCCATTTCTTAAAAACATCGCTTTTAGATACTGTTACTTTGCTGTTGACACTTCTACACCTGCAGCTCTTCTTTTGCTCTCCACTTGTCAAGTTTCTTCAGATGTTTTATTTATTTATTTATTAGGGCACACTGTACTCCATTTCAGAATATAGTTTGTTGGGAAATTACCACGTTTGTGCAAGAAATACTATTTTATGTTTGTCAAATTGTTCCTTAGCAAATGTTGCCTTTTTATACTCCTCAAGGTTAAGTGGCTAAAACAGAAAAAAAAATTAATTGGACAAAAAAAAAAAACACGTTAAAAGACCTTCAGAAAACTTGGAGAATAAAATATTAGAAAGTCTGGCTTATTTGAAGTAGATATTAAAAAAAAAAAAAAAAACGAGGGATAGCTCAAAAATTTTTGCACAATTTGGGCACAAATGTGAAATTGTTTGTTGTACTGTGGTGTTGTTGTTTTTTGGCTGGTTGTTTTTTTTTTGTTTGTTTTTTTACTGGTCCTCCAACCTTCTCTTAGGTGTTTTCCTTGTGAGTGGCATATACAACCTCCTGCCGATCCTCTCCACCTACGTTAACGAGCCCTTGAAGATGACGGAGTAGGTATCGCTACAGAAAATATATCTGCACCTGCAGTGCAATTACATGTGCTGTAATTCCGTTACATACTTTCCTGTTGTTGATCAGAGTAAAACACCTGTGTAGGCAGCTTGTTAAGTAACTAGTGCTTTTGTTGACGTTAACACTAAAGAATTCAGCACAAAGACACATCTGCACATAAATATTCCAATCTGCAGACAAAGGGTGGGATTTTGGCTCAAGAAACTTTTTCCTCTCGTCATTCAGGTGGACGATGTGGAGGTGTGTGCTTGTATGTGGCATCTTGGGGCAGGATCACCTTTTGCTACCTGTCTGTTACAGTTTCATTGTGTTGTACGTAGAAGTCAGGTTTAGATGAGGAGGAATGCATGTAATAGGACCGACTATATCTGCAGGATACTTTTGTGTGCGAGTGTGAATCTAAAATGTTTGCCTGCTATTGGAAGAATGGGGGTGTATAATCTCATTACTGACAAATAAACTCTAATTACAAATAACACGACATGTAAACCTGTTTATACAGTTTCCTTCGTTAATCTGATTACTCTCTAATATCCTTTTTGCGCCCCACCCCTCCTTTTTTTAAAGCTTGTGGAGCTGAAATCACTTCACGTACTGCTTTGTTATTTTCTTTTTTTAAGAAGAAGAAGAAGAATGGCTACAACACATTTGAATCACCAGGGTGCAGATAAGGACCCCTCCAGTAATCCACTAGAATGACCCTCCCTATATGCCATCGGTTGTGTTGTAGAGAGCATTGTGAGGAAGTGTTTACGTAAATGTCAGTCTGTGTGTGCCAGTCACTGCCTGATTCTTCTGTCTCCCGGGTGTTTGGCGTTGGCAGGGAGGTGGCGGTGAGAAACAGCCCCAGCCAGCTTGTCCCTCAGCTAAAACTCTCCTCCTCCAGCTGTCAGATTGTCGTGGCTGTCGCTGAAAACGACTCACCGGAGTTTCGCAAGCAGTCAGAAGAATACCACAAAGTCTGTACACATGACTGACTTCATCCAATATGTTGACAATCTGATATTTTAAAGCACATTATATGCTCAGATTGATTATTTTGCCCATTTCTCAGTCAAAACATATTTTACACCAATATTACAAAAGCAGCAAAAATACTTTTTATCATCTAGAACATTAAGATGTTGGGGATTATTTCTCTACACTTTTTAATCAGTTACTAACTTTTCCTGGTCATTGATGAATTGTTTCAGGTTATATAGACAGGAGCCTTTGGAGAAAGCTTATGAATTTGAAAACATCTAGCTGCTACTCAGTGATCCAACTACAGATACATGTTGTTGTTTACACTTAACAGTGTTTTAAAGATGTTTCCAGCTTTAATTACTTGTAATTGCAGACTTTGCTGAGGCAGTTTAAGTAAACATCTCTGGAATTGTGGTTTACATGAACCATTTCCTTGGCTGTTTTTTTTAACTGTTTCTTTTTTTCCTCATTTTCAGACTTTGAAAACATCAGGACTGAATGTGACTTTTGAGGATGTGGCGAATACAGACCATTTCAGTATCATTGAGCAACTGGTAAATGAGGAGTATCATCTAACAAAGGTACATATGCACACAAAACCAAATCATTTCTTTATGAATATGATATAAATGAAAATTATTAATCTTCATTCAAGTAGGGGTGTGTTTACTTTTGTAAACAAGACTTGGACTAAAGTAGAAGTACCAATAAAAAATATATTTACTTGAGTAAAGGTGGGACAGTGTTTTAGGTTTTTAAAATAGCCTGCAGGCAAGCCATCAGCTATTCTCTTAAAAACAAAACAAAAAAAAGGCTCTCATACACCTGTGGCTACTTATTGCTGTAATCAGAATATTTTTTTAAGTTGGACAGGGCAGCTAACGGCTAACAGTAGAGGGGTAGGAGGGGGCGTGCTCTGAAGTGGAAAAATCTGAACATGTAAATTTGTCTGGAAAATTATGAAAGTTTCAAAGTCACGTAGTAATCCTGGGTTTTTCGTTTTCTGCTGCCCTTTCTGTAGCTTCTCCTGGAGATGATGGGGAAAAGCTGAAGTGTTTTGATCATCTACCATCAACAAACCTCTGTATCAACATTCATCGAGAACAGTCTTCATGCAACACTGAGAAAATATTCATTGTTTCAGGCTTGATCCATGGTGAACATACCGCTTCTGTTCATTTGGAGTTGATCCACAAAAAAGTGACATCAGTTGTTTGAATATTATTATTTATTATGAAGTTTGTTCATGTTAGTTACTATCAAATAAAGCTCTATCAATTAAGTCAACTAATTATGAGAACATTACGTGCCTAAAGCCTTGTCACTTTAGAGGGTGACTGTAGCAAAATGTTACTACCCATATTCAGTTGTAAACATTTACTTTTACTTTGTGCACAAAGTTGTCAGGTAACATGGCTCCACTGCATATTAATATTTGTAGAGTTGATCGTTGGCTTTGGTGTGTTTCCAGTGTTCTGTTGATGGATGGGCCAGTCTGGTTTACATTATAGTCTTGCTTTTATGTGACAATCTGCACCACAACTGTAGGTCCTTTTAGTCAGATACTTATAGTGACATCATTTACACTGATTGTAGCTTTTCAAGTTTGCTGATACCTCACCCAGGGAACCTTCCTATGCTGGTAATACAGACTACATATTTGCACTTGATCCTGATTAAAGTTTTAAGAATACTAATATGTAAATAGTCATTTTAAAGTTGCAAACGTAATTCAATTGTAAAACATGCAAATACTTGCTGCCACTATTCTAGCATTTATATTATTTACATGATGTTTTTGTCTAAAATGTAAAAATCTCAAAATTTATATTTGAGAATGATTTTGTTGTTGTTGCTTATGCGTGTCTGTGGATTGAATTTATCTGATCATGACGAATTAATCTGTGCTGGACTGTAATTTTTGGTGAGATACCAAAACCTGGACAAACTTAAGCATTCTGTTGCTTAGTCGGCTAACAACAAATGTAATCTAGTCATTTATTTCCTTTGGTTTATTGT